>QEOT01123196.1:0-50689 GCA_003123785.1 Pterocarya stenoptera | reverse complement strand
CCTTTTGTTGTTGGAGCAGAAAAAACAGCAGATGTGCAATGCTTAGACTACACCTTCTACCCTATATCTACGAGGGGAGCAGATGCTACTAGCCCGACCTCATTGCCTGCTGTACTTGACGGTAAATTATACGTTAGCAAAATATTGAAGGCAAATTACTTACCTTATAGATTAACAAGGAGATTGATTTCATAAGATCACCAACAACAATGAAATCTCCACGAGTTTGTACATAGAGTGCAAGTATGTGTCCATGATGTCCACATTCAGATTGTAGCACATGAGAACCATCATCCCGAAGCATCCATTTGTACAACTGGATTTTTT
Organism: Pterocarya stenoptera; assembly: GCA_003123785.1. NCBI lineage: Eukaryota > Viridiplantae > Streptophyta > Magnoliopsida > Fagales > Juglandaceae > Pterocarya > Pterocarya stenoptera. Next base: position 50,362 of record QEOT01123196.1, on the reverse strand, counting down.
GATTAATTGCAGCCAGCAGTTTGCCATTAAAGGCATTCAAAGTGTAAACAGCCCCCTTAGTTTCCTTCTCAGTAATAAGCTGTAGCTTCCCCCCGTCTTCAACTACGAAAACTAGTATTCGGCCCGAAAATTTTTATGTAGAAATAACAAAACTTGGAATAATATCAGCATATTTATTTTACATTTGAGCCAAAAACGAAATAAAAGACCAAAAGTGACAACATTACCTTAGTTGGTTCACTCCCTTCTGGCAATACATAAGCAGTGCCAACACAGTAGTATACATTATTATCATCGGAGAAAGAGCAACTAAGGATGGAGCAACCATACTCAAAAGTGTCAAGTGGGTAAGTAGATATGAACTCAAAGGTCAGGTCATCCAGCAGCCGGATGAAATGCATTTCAGAATCTTCTGGACTGGACTGGTTATACTTCACACTGCAAATGGCAAATGTCCTGGACTGCTCCTGATGACAGATACGGCGTGCATGCTCCCCAAGTGGGATAGAGCGGATGTAAAGCTTCTGGACAATGGTACCAACAGTAAGTTCACCTTCTTTTGCAATTGCAAGGCTGTTGACAAATCAACAAAAAAGAAAAATTGATTCGTTAGAAAACAGATATATTATCATCCCGTCTATTCCGGTGAAATTTGGTGAACAGAAATACATACAGGAGACGATAATCATATATTCACATATATTAACCAAAACTATCATATATTGCCCTGGTAACTTAGAATCGGAGAAGAGAACAAATACCTGTCTCTGAAAGCAGCAGAGTTGAAAGGGCACATATGGCTAACTTCTTTCAGATTTACATTACTGTAAAGTAGCTTTTTGTTGCTACTATAAATAACGGTTGGCCTATCTGATGCAACAAACACGTGTGTAGTATTCTTGGATGAGAAAGTACGAAGAGTAATAGGCTGGGTCCCAAGACAGACTTTTTTCCTATCTGTTAGCTCACCGGTGCTAGTGTTCAAAAGAAAATTTAATAGATGCCCATCACCAAGGGCACATAGCAAGTAAGATATCTGAAAGAAAGAAGCAGCACTCACTTAAAAAGTCTATAAACTAGGGAAGTGCTACACACATTTTTCCACATTAAAAAAAACGTGGCAAATCTGTAAAATCCAAAGCATCACAAAAGATTAATTTGGATTGGCGAACTCTTATTCCCCTCACTGTTCAAATGTATGTCATGAGGGGTACAATAAGAAATCATAATCACAAACAAAATAATTAACTTAAAAAAACTGAGTTAAGTAGGAATGAAGGGAAAGAAATCTCATGCATGTGCATACCCCTTCCAAGGCACAGAGAAGAACGGACCGAGGTATAATTTCTCCGCCCAAGAGTTCCCTTGTGATAAGATTCAGGTCAGGAAGTGAAAATATCCTTACACTTATATCTGTCCACATCCCAACAGCAGCGAGCTGACTATAGTTGGGATTCTCACCGATGGGATTTATGTCAAGGCATGAGATCTCATACTCCAACTGAGCATGTTTTACTTCTGTCAATATACCATCTCCAATTTCTAGATAAGCTAAATGACCGCCACCGGTTGCCAATAAAACCTGTCAGGAGTGCACTGCTTAAATTGTCAATTCATTCATTTCATAAACACCACAATAGATGTTAAGAACAATAGTCTGAACAAAGTGAAAGCGTGTGCTCTTCTTTTTGCAATGTTTTACCAAGTGAACTTGCTTAGAAAAGAAAAACATTATTAAGCAGCGAACCATTTTGAATGGATTTATTTCTATTAGATGCATTACAATAAATAGATTATAGAAAGATCAGATCATTAAATTATTTTTGAGTAAAGGAAAGAGAGGAGAGGGGCTCCATAATGCCTCCACCCCAGCTCCAACGGGTGTAAAATAACCTGAGTGGCATTAGCAGTGGCAACATTAATCGAATAGCCAGAAGGAGAACTCCACTCATTCCGCAGCTCTCTAGATGTAGAACTGACCAGTCTCACAGAGCTTGAGGTGACCTGTAAAGATGATTGATCAGCCAGCATATACTAAACACAAAACTATCAACAAATCAACCGTCTCCAGATCTAATTCCACAAAGGCAGTTATTAATTCTTTCTTGAGAACATGAATGAATGAGTGTTGCCTACAGGCAGCTCTCGTCTTCCTTTTCTTTTCTTGATTTTGTTTTATAAGTAACATAATTTCTCTTCTTGCATTTCTTGATTTTGTATTTCCTTTTTTAAAAGAAATGTACCAACTACTACCACATCAACCAATTCCATCACTTCAGTAGATGAAGTAACAGTGAATGACTAGACTGATGGTTTGAAAAATACAACGGATTTGACATGCCAACACTTTCAATGATTTTCTTCTGGATAACCTTTTAACTCAATCTCATAAATCAAATTATTAATCTAAGTTTCATCACATAATCAAAGTTTATGCAAGTTTTCATGCATGCATGGACTCGGAGACAAAAAGATATTTTTTTATTGGCACCAAGTGTCTAGAACAAAGTCCCCACTAATTACTAGGGTGTATAGGCCCTCGGCAATTAGTTTTCCGCAAGTGCACCTTTGGTGCCTAGAAATTGTTTACACCCAAGGTCCGAACCTTAGATTTGGAAGTAGCATGCCAACCCCTAGGGATTAATAGACAAAAAGATTGGAGAGGCACATAAATATTCGACTCCACAAAAGCTCTAGAAAGGGCTACACTGGCTTATTTTTTAGCTGAAACTCCAAATCTTAAAAAAAATACTTAACAGGCATACGTAATGCAAGACATTAATATTATAACTATAAAGCAACTGACTATTTCAATTCACCCATGACACAATAAGATCCAAAACAAATGCCTCAGGAAACTAAAATTCACTAAAAGAACAATCAACTAGTTGAGTTTTATCGAAAAAAAAAATATATCTAAAATTTTAGGCCATGAGAGAAGGTAGATTGATAAAGATAAAAAAACGTACTTGTACAAGTTGGTTGTGCACAGCATCGTGGCAAAAAAAAGTCTGCACTTGAGAGCAGAAGCCCTCTATCTCAGTTTCTTCCAACTTGTCCTCAAGATTCATTGCCAAAATTCGTGTCTCACTGATAAAGCTTACAACCAGGAATGTGTCAAATGGATCATCAGTAGAAGATCTTAATGACCACATTCCCGTAATACCTTGAATTTCTACTGAAGCCTACACCATTATATGTATACATCCACAAATTAGACTCATACAAATGCTCAAAGAAATTTTGTGGAAAGGTGAATCATTAAATATGATATACCTGTTCATTGATGCCTATTCCATTTCGAACAATGCGAAGAGAACCATCTTTATAAGCTCCAGAGCAAGTTACGACCTGACCTTGGCCTTGCCTTTCTAGGTCCACGACACAAAAGTCAACAATTGGCCCCAAGTTGACGTATCGTTCTAGTACCTCCGGCTCCACGTATGAGCCTTTTGCATCAGCCTGAAGATTTAACTTCACAAGCTGTGTACACACCAATATGGAGTGTAAGCATAGAATCTCACAAATGATTTTAAAACATCAAATTAACCAAAAAATTGACAAAACATTAAAAGAGTATGTATTTCTTTTTTTCTAAAATTAAAAGAAGCATTAGTGTGTGAAATTCAATAATCCAAATTTCTTTAGGTTAAAGTTGGCATAAACCAAAGCAGATACGCAAAAAAGAAGCCAAACAAGGTTTCAAATGCATCCTCACAAAAATTTGTCAGTCATTCTAAACATTCTAAAAAGAATCCATTAACCTATTGGCTTTTCTTACAAGAGAGTTGAGAAAAAGAGTAGTTTTTAAAATTTGCAACCCTGAATTGCTTGAGCAAGCAACTAGGAACAGGTGGTAGCATCTCCCTCCCTAAAACATCTTCCTTAATGTCAAATGCCAACGCCTTCAATAAATGTAAAAGCCCCAATAACTCCTATTCTTCATACTACTGTGGCCACATCTGAGCTCTTCTAGCTGTTTACCATGTATATAACATTGAACCACGTCTTGTCAGCCCCCAATAAAGACTGGATTTCTCATCTCAGAAAGAAGGTAGAAGATGTCACTTAGAGAGTCAAGATCATTAATGTGAAATGAACTTACAAAGAAATCTCTCAGAATACATACTTATAATATGAAGCATATATGCAATACGACACCTGTGAATCTCCATAGCTTGACCCAATATATACAAATGCATTATCAAGATATGATATAGTAGATGCAATTGAAGTTTCTCCCAAGAGCTCAATTTTGAGTCCAGTAACCCTACAAGGAAATGTAGATGAAACATTGAGAAGCTTCCAGTGATCGCCAAAATAAATAATTCTAAACTAGGATTTCCTTAGGTTTTGTAATTAAGCAAGTTTTTTTTCCAGAGTATGTTGTTTAATCATAACACAAGAAAGAAGAACTTACTTTTCTTTCTCATGGGTTATAACAAGCAGGTGAAGTAGCCCAGCATGGTCGCCAAGCAAATACCTAGAACCATCAGCATCAACTCTTCCATAGGCTCTTATGATGGACTTGTTGTGTGCACCAACGTGATTAGGAAGAAACATAGTATATCAATGAACAATTTTAATTAGAGAATCATTGAAATTTTAAGAAAGCTAAGACCCAATAGCAGCAGGACTCTAGGTATCCTACCGGTCTGATTGGGATTGCTTTGAATACACTGGCACTGCAGTAGACAATTGTTTTCTCTCCAATGATAATGACGCCACAGAGAGGTGGAGGTACTGGTATTACTAAATTAGCCCCATTGTCAAGATTGTTCTGGGACCAAGGACCCTCGACAAAATCTTTATCCTTAAGAGCGACCTCATACGTTTTAACATGGCAAGCATCTTTGTTATCCTGCAAAACTCAGAAAATGAAAGGATGCCATCTAATTTACTACTTGATGTACTGGCACTGTTAAAAATGATTAATTTTACATGAAGGCTACTTGCCCCAAAGGCCTAAGTAGCCATTTGAAACCTAGCTCTCCAGAATTGGTTCCTGACATTTGAAGTATTCTTCACAAAGTAAATAAATTGAGTAGTACATAGCTCTTGATGAACATGTGGAGGCAAAAAGAAAAATTGGGGAGGACCTTGTAGAGAACCACAACTGTCGGTTTTGAACAACCATAAAGAAACTTAATATCCAAAACTTGAAGCTCCTCAAGCCTGAAAACACATAAGGCCGAAAGATGTAATCAATCTCACTATTCTAATACGAATAATAATAATAGAAACATAAACTGCAGGAACTATTATATCATTGATAGAAGTAAATCTTTAAGAACGAATCAACTGAATGTAGATCAGCACGTGAAATTTCTGTTTGCTTCACATGCTGTTCATGAAAATTCGGAATAGGACCTTACAGTGAAGGACGCCAAGCTCTGTTCCATTATGGCTGAATAAGGTCAAACAGCAGATGAACCAGGCTTTCGGGCAGATTTTGGCAAGCATTTTAAAAGCCATGGGTTTCCAAGAGCTGGAATGCATGCACGGCAACCAAACCCAAACTTACCTAATCTCTTTTACAATTATATATGATATTTAAAATGTATATTGGATATGCATATTTTCCGCGATAGTTTGGTTAGGAAGTTGTTCACTTTAGTTATTTGAGTTATGTTAAGGAGACAAATGAATCTTCATTTTTTTAAAAAAATAAAAGACAAAAAAACAAATACAAAATTATTTTGATGGTTGTAGTCTATAGTTCAGTTTTTTTTTTTTTTTTGGTAGGTAGCGTTTTTTTTTTTTTAACAAGTAAGAGACATCAACTAATGCATTCTCCTTAAAATTAAAAGGTACAACTTTATAATCCCAATGGGTGGCGTAGTGGTCTTGGGGTGAGCCACATAAACCAAACGTCTTGAGTTCAAAATTCTGCATTCACTCTCTTGGAGCCATCGGACTGGGGAAATAATTTCTTATTAAATTATCCGAGGTGCACTTAGGGAAAATCCTTGCCAAGGGCCTATGCATCCTCGGGATTAGTCATGAATTTGCCCCAGACACCCAGTGCAAATAAAAAAAGTACAATTTTTCAAGACATCCTTGTTTAAAAATTCAAATAATAATTATAGCAATTCAAACCATCAACTTTTTCTTAAAAAAAAAAAAGGTCGTATTAGAAAAGTGCTCGAGTCTATGTTTGTTGACTTTCCAAATTGGACAATATTTTGGGACATTTTGAAATGTAATCCTAGACAAACGATAAGGCCTTGTTTGGATGTTGAGATGAGATGAAAAATCTATGAAATTGTTTGTGAATAGTAGTAAAATGGTTCGAGTTAAGATGTGTTATTGGATTTCAATAAAGGAGAGAGAAAAAGTTGAATAAAAATATTATGAAGTTAAATTATTGTTAGAATATAATTTTTTAATATTAATTTTATTTTGGAATTTGAAAAAATTGAATTGTTTTTTGTATTTTGTTTGGAAGTTTATGAAAGTTGTAATGATTAGGTAATGATTAGATAAAAGGTTGAAGATTTTAAATTGAAAAGTGTTTGTGTATAAGTGATGTTTGGGATGGGATGAGATGAGATCGGATGGGACGAGATGGGATGAGATGGCTATCCAAAATAGGCCCAAGTGACGGGGAGTAGTTAATACATTGTGCACCCACTAATTCTTCACTAGCATAATCAACCAAATTATTCAGATTAATTGGTCTCTCTGGAACCTTTGAAGGTATGCAGGGTTTGGGATTGATCAAGAGAACAATAAAAACATACCTAATGTTAAATGCTTCTTTGAGCTGCCCTTTGTTATCAAACGGAATGACCTGAGAAAACAACGAAGTATGAACGTAAAAAAAATTAAAAATTTAATGTAATAGCAATGATTAGAATTCTGCTCAAATGTAAATTAGAATAATATTAGGTATAGACATTGCAAGTCATTTTATCAAATACCTTGAACAATTCATCATATAAATGGAGTCCAATTAGTCTGCAATCTGGATCAATTATGCCAATCTGAAGAAAAACAAGAAATGTTTTTTGTAAGTTGAACTTTATTGATGAACAAATAAGTTGTAGCTGAGCACAGAGAGCATAATACAGGAAAAAAATGAGATGAATAAGAACAAAAACAAGAGAGAAGTTAGGTGCAATGAAATTCGCTTAAATTTTCAGTAAAAACTATAACATGTTATGAATGTCCATCCCAAGGAAAATCAACTTATTTAAGCCATTCTTTAAACCCAGCAAACGAAATCATGAAGAGATTGAACTGAACCTAGAATAAAATAAATACCTGCCCATTGTCTGTAGGGCAACCAATAGGGTCTGAAACATCCCCCATTGCTCTAAATGACATGAATAAATTTGTTAGTGAAAATGTAATAAAATTCATCAATGAATTACAATGGTTTCATAGAGCCATGAAAGTTTCTCAACCTTCTTTTTTACATATAAGAACTGTACGTATTTCCTGATCAAGAGTTTTCATCTGGTACTAAGGATTTATCATGCAAAACAGTAGTAATTTTCATGAAAGTAAAAGGCAAAACCTATTTAAAGTAGTACTTTAAGTGTTAACAGAAACGCTATTGCATCCCAAGAAAAAGGAAGGGAGCACTAAAAGTGATTCTGTAAAAATAACAAACAGTTTTCTTTCCTTCTTTTTTATTTTTTGTTTTGGGAGTAAGGGGAAGGGTCAAGTTGTACAAAACCATTCTTTTCTCTTGCTTGGAGCAGAGATTTAGTATTTGCATGACTAAATATATCAGGCAATCGTAAATTACAAACATATCCAGCAGTTAAACAATTGCTGGAGGCATTATGCCTCGTGACACAGATGTACAGAAAGTACTGTGTTGTCCAACAGTTTTACTTTTATCTTTCATTAATTATGGACTTTTGCAACCCATACTCGAATTGAAGATACTTTCTTTTGATATTGAATTAACAATATATTTTTAATCATAATGCACAGTTTTTGCACTCATTCCCTTTAATCTAAATGCAACTAAGATACTTTCATTTGGGACATATTGCATCACAGTAATCCAGCCTTGTTCTTGACATATTATTCAAGAAAGAGAAAAAGGGTTCTTGTAAGGTCTGAATGCTCCGCTGGGTCACAAGAGCCTAGAACCCACTAAAGAAAAATATCCATAACTTCTGGAAAAATAAAGAATGAAACATATGAGTGCATGTGTGTATATACTTCTTTCAAACCAATGACAACTTAAGGGAGAATATCACAAGCCAGAAGGGCATCTCTAACACGAAAAGGGAATTATAACTGCAAAAAGCTAACCTGTCCAATAAAAGGATCCCACCATAAAGCTTTATACCCAACATAAGTATGTGCCAACAGATCACTGGTTAGAACTTAAATTGTTCCCTGCTGGTGCTAGTTACAACTCTAACTAGTATATCTTTATTTTGTTTACGTAGAAATTTCCATGTTAAACAGTCACCATACTCACCAAGTGACCCCATTCTACACAAGTGTGTAAAACACAAAAACATCACAAAATAATGACTCAACTGTCCACGATTTAATGATTGTGTCCTATAACATAAATGATGCAAAAACTATGTTTACCATTTGAAAAAATGCCTTGATGAACTCCAACAATACCAGATATCAATAAAAAATAAAAAAGTAATAACTTGGTTATTGAAGCTTGACCTGGTAATAAGCTCGGATGTCTCGGAATCCCATTGAAGAACACAGAATTTGTATCTTTCCGTTGCAATAAGTAGAAAATCCTGCGCCTCCCCCTGTTTGAAACAACTGGTATGAATGTAGGCAAAGATAGATATGCAAATCATAAAAGAACCATGCAAGTTATTAAATAAAAGAAATTAATAATGATACTCACATGAGGGCGAAAAAGTTCAAGTGTTGCGATTCTCCCATATATTGGCACATCCAACATAGGCTGCACAGGAGAAAATTACTAACTTTACAAGAAAAAAAAAAAATAGCAGACACAAAGGCTGTAAACCGGATGAAGATAAAATCACAAAGTTGGGCATGAAGTTTTTCTTGAAAATATAATCAAACTATCCAAAGATGCCTTTCACTTTGATTGATGGAAATTTAATGTATTTGCTGTAATAAAAAGTTATATTAAAAATGTAAAAGACATAGCCCAAGTTCACAAGTAGCAAACAAGATAAACACTTGATTAGAAATAGGAGAAGATAACCAAATCATGCAAACTCAGCCCATTACAATCTATAGAAGACACTCAGAGGAACAAAATACTAAAAAGAAAGTTCAAAGCTCCTCCAATAACTGCTCACAAAAAGCTAACTGTCCAGAGATGTTATCCATATATAAAGGGGGTTTAGGACTTGCATTTTCAACTCTACCATTGAAGCTTCCCTATCTTCAAAAGTTTGTACATTCTGCTTCTCCAAATACACCACATCAAACATAAAGGAGCCGGTCCCCGGCACCACCAAAAGATTCCCATGCCCATAACCCAATCAACAGCAAACCACTCCAAACAAACACAAATAAGTTGTCTTCCACACAATGAAGACAAAGATGATCAACATATTCTGCCTTCTTCTTACACATACAACAAGACAGATTTGACATTATGATGTTCCACTTCCTCAGGTTATCTAACATCAATATCTGTCCCTAACCCGCTTTCCACACACACAAAAGTTCACTCTTGGAGCCTTCGCTCTCCAAATGCTCGTTCAAGAAAATGGGAAGCCCATGGGTAATGTCAAAACCTTATAGTATGACTTCACATCAAACTTACAATTCTTGTATGGGATCCAACAAAAAGTATCCACGCCTCTGTCTTACTCTAAAATTATACATCTCAATAAAGAAGAAAAGGAATCCACCTCCCTATCTTAAACAACTCTAGTTATAAGAATATTCCATTGAATAGTTCCTTTTCTATCACTTTTTCCTGTCTTCAGCCTAGTTTGGGTACTCCTCAAAATATCTCACTACTATTTATTATTTTATTATTACTTTTCACCTACTTTTCACTACCATTCAATATTCTATAATTACTTTTTCACTACTATTCACAGAATACCTGAGAATACCTCACTACCCAAACGCAACCTTAGTTGTTTGTCATCACCTAAATCAATTAAACAAAAATAAATTTAGATGCAGAGATTGCTTCACAGTGAAATTATAATTCAAACCCATAATAGCATAAGTATCCAATAGTTCAGAATTTTTAATTAAAGACAACATTCACTAAACTGATGGAGAATGAAATAATATCTCAACAATCATGATGATGAAACCCTATTTCACAAAACATAGTCAAACAAGATTTAGTGTCAGCTGATCAATCAGAAGCCAAAAGAACAATACAGAGAAAGTAGACAGAGAAATAATTGCATACAATCTCTAACAGTCTTAACTCCTTAGAGAGAGAGAGAGAAGCTAAAATAAAATGTAGGAAAAAAAAGGAAACATAAAGAGGATATTGATGTACCTGCAAGCCCTGATCAGTAAGCAAATGAATTTCGATTCGAGTGCATTTCCTGAAAATAATATGAACTATGAGTAAGCCCTGTATTATGGGTGAATGTAAAAAAAAAGTTCTACTTATTATTATTTTTTTTTTTTATAACCGAGGGTGTCCGGGCCAGCTTGCCAGCACCTCAACTAATCCCACGGGGCTCTGAAGTTAACGACCAGGTAAACCTCCAGTGGCCATAAGGGGACTCGAACAGGTGACCATTAGGGAGCAAACCCAAGGCCGGACCAGCTGAGCTACCCCTCAGGATTAAAAAGATAAACACTACTTATTGGGACATAAATACAAGAGAAACATGAGTAGAAACACAAAGCATGATAAGATTTATTTTATGATGTGAAGCCTCTCCAAGACAGGACCCTTCCTACGCACCCATGGGAAGTAAAACCCGGGCACATGATCCACCTGCTGAACTGTGTATCAAGTAACCCAAGGGCACTCCTAACGTAGAATTGAATCCAGGATATCTGAGTCTAATGCCATCCCAAACCCACCCTTCATTTAAAAAGTAATTGAATATTTAATTAAAACAAACAAAGGACACAACCTCTTGTATATGTCTTCTGTACTTGGGTTATACCTATTCTTGGAAGGGATCCAAAGAGACCTCCAAGACAAAATCTTGTGCGGTACAAGGGATTGAAAAATTATGTGAAGTAATCAACCTCCAAACTATAGGAGGATTTGAAAAAGGTAACATTCCACTAAGCGGCATCATCGGAGATCTCAACACATTAACCACTGGGGTCTATAGTATACTGGCTATAGGAAATACCCCAGGTAAAGCTTCCTTAAGGGCCCTGTTTCCACACCATAATTCATGTCAGAATTTCTACATAGAGCCGTCGCTCACCACAAGTCTGGTATGAAAAGAGAAAATCCCCCAATCTCTTCTGATGATTCTACAACCCCACCCCACAGGGTCCATGAGCTTCATTAAAACACCACTCAGCCCAAGCACAACCAAATTTGGAATCCACTACGACTTTCCAACAAGACCTCCATCGTATGTTGGTCACCAACGCCAACTTGGCCCTGTTTACAAGGTAAAATTTGAACTCTTCACCTAGCCTACTCCACAGAAAGTCCCGTTGCATCTTCTCTACTGTATTGGCCACACAAGTGGGAAGCGGAAACACTGATATGAAATATGTAGGCAATTGGAAAAGGTACTCCTGATCAAGTCCTACCATCTTTAGACAAAAACATAATCTTTCAAACTCGTCTTTTAACCACTAAGGTGCACCGTAACTAGTAAAAGTATGATAAAATTTACTCCAACGAAGGAGAATACACATTTCCATATTTATCCCCAATAAAATTTTAGAGCGATCAAGCGTATGCGCGTAAAATGATCGATCATACACAGAGTGCCCTACTACTCGAATACAGCCAGCAATTACTTCGTCTCGTGGACAAAAAATTGCATTTTTTTTAACTATCGAGAGAGATCCTGAATACCCCCATCACATCATGGTACAAAGCCAGAAGTTTTACAGACAAGGCTACAAAAATATATGCTTATATATTTTCGCAGGCATTGCTAAAAGAAAAGGCATAATATAAGCAATCACTCGTTAATCTTGTAAAAAATTTGATACATTTGAACCGAATACATGAATTACTCAATCAAACTGAAGGCGAAAACCCTAATTAGGAAGAGCAAACGCCAAATACGAATGACAGGAACACTTCGATAGACAGAGAGAGAGGGGAAAGCATACGCTATAATGAGGTTGAGCTTCTGCGAGCTGGTGAAATTGCCGACGCACGAGTGGGTCACGTTGGTGGGCTTGTGACCCGTAACGACGTAGTTCCAGAGACTCATCTGTTATGGGTTGAGAAGGTGCTGGAGTGGAAGGGTTGCAGTCTTGGAATGGCGAGATGGAAGTGGGCAAGGTGCGGTGCGGTGCGGTGTTGATGGAAGTGATGCTTTTGTGCATTCTGTTATGGCCCTTGTCCTCTGCTTTGACAGTGGTTCAAAGTTCAAACTCCCTAACACAGAAGCATGCTGCATTAAACTAATGCTACCTGCCTTTACAAACAAGAAAAGAGAAGAACGATGACAAAAACAAAAATGAAAATTGAAGTAGACATTGAAGGAGACATTAACCCAAAAGGACACGTATCATAGGAAAAGCTTCACCAAAAAAATGTAGAAAATAGCCATAAAACAATTTGTAGATTCAAAGAAGCAGTTTACATTGACTACTACAATCTATTTTCTCTTCTTTCTTTTTTTTCTTTTTTTTCAGTCATTAAATTCACTGCCTACGGGCAATTAAGTAAGTAGTTCTTCTCTAATTAAAGCACACTTCTGATAAATATGAAATGAATTTGATTTTTAACTATTTCATTCACATAAATCTCTATATTGGAATAGCTATTTTTTTTTTATATAACAATAAAATAATATAAGATAAAATAGCCAAGTGATCAATTGGCTCAAACCTGAATCTTCACAAGATTCTATGGTGATCCAGATACTCTTAAAAGAAATATGAGATGGGATTTCTTAAAATCCCTCAAACCTATGGACTCCACTCCATGGTTTTGCTGTGGTTACTTCAATGAAATAACTTGCCAAGTTGAGAAGGAAGGGGGTGGTCCTAGGCCTTACAAACAAATGGATATTTTTAGAAATACTCTTGAATGGTGTTCTTTAAAATCTATTCTGACTAGAGGATTAAGATTCACTTCGGCAAACAACAGAAGAGATCAAAACTTTACAAAAGAAAAACTAGATCGAGCACTTTCCAATCCAGCATGGAAGTTAATGTTCCAGGATGCCAGCTACAATGTCGAACCTGCTGTGAAATCAGACCATTCACCTTTATCTATCCTTTTAGGTAATAACAGGTTTCAAAGCAACTCTAAACCCAAATGTTTTAGATTTGAGGCAGCCTGGTCTTTAAAGGATGGATGTGCTAATACCATAAAGGAAGCTTGGGGAAAAGCTGCTATTGGAGAGGATCCTGCAACCATTATGAATAAAAGGCTAATCAACTACAGTTCAGCCCTGAAGCAATGGAATGTAAGAGCAAACAGGAAGGTTCCTGGTGATATCAAGTAGAAATTGAAAAGACTTAGTGAGTTACAAGAAGAAGGGAGGGGAGATCATGTAGAGTCTGTTTTCTACTTACAAGCTGAAATTGATAAATATCTAGCCAAGGAGGATCTTAAATGGAAACAAAGGGCGAAACAACATTGGCTACAAATGGGAGATAAAAACACCAAATTTTACCACCTACATGCCACTCATAGAAGGACTATAAACATAATTTCTCAAGTTTTGGACAACAGAAATGTGTTGGTGACTGGAAAACAACAGATTGTATCTATTTTCTCTAATTATTTCTCAAATCTTTTCTCCACTTCTCATCCATCTACCATAGCATAATGTCTCATGAATACACCCAACAAAGTAACACCAGAGATGAATGAGATGCTCTTGAAGGAATTAACTGAAGGGGAGGTCAAAGTGGTTGTATTTTAGATGATTGGGTTAGGCTCTCCAGGCCCTGATGGATTTCCAGCTTTCTTTGATCAATCTAATAGGGATCTAATTGGCAAAGATGTATGCTGCTTTGCTCTCAAAATTTTGAACAATGGAGAATCCTTGGAAGTTGTCAATGATACTTTCATCACATTGATTCCAAAGGTTAAAAATCCCATGAAAGTCTCAGATTTCAGACCTTTTAGCTTATGCAATGTAATCTACAAAATTGTTGCAAATATGATATCAAATAGGCTAAAGGTTGTATTACCTAACATCATTTCTATAAATCAAAGTGCTTTTGTGCCAGGCAGCAACATAATTGACAATATCTTGGTGGCTTATGAAACTCTTCACTCAATGTCAACTAGAATGCAAGGAAAATCTGGATTCTTGGCTCTCAAACTTGATATGAGCAAAGCATATGATCGTGTGGAGTGATCTTTTCTATCCCCTATGATGTGCAAACTGGGATTTGATAGAAGGTGGATCTCATTGGTGATGAATTGTATTACTTCAGTTTCCTATTCAATTCTCATCAATGGTGAACCTCAAAATAGTTTCAAGCCCTCCTGAGGATTAAGGCAAGGGAATCCTCTCTCCCCTTACCTTTTTATTATCTGTGCAGAGGCATTATCATGTCTCCTTAACAAGGCTAAGATGAATGGTAGCATTACTAGCGTTCCAATGGGAAGAGGTCCTATAAGAGTTAACCATCTCTTCTTTGCTGATGATAGCATGATTTTTTGTAAATCCAACTCTCTTGAATGGAGCAGATTAATGAGACTACTAACTCTATATGAACTTGCCTCTGGTCAGTTGTTAAACAAGGAAAAATCTTCCATATTTTTTAGCAAAAATACCCCACCTAAGAAAAAGTGAACTATCCTACATATTGCTGGAATGCACTTAACATGTTCTTTTGAGAAATACCTTGGTCTCCCAGCCATGATTAGAAGAGCCAAAACGGCATCCTTTCATGGCCTTATTGATAGAGTGTGGTCTCGAATTACTAATTAGAAAACAAACTGCTTATCAGTAGCTGGGAAGGAGGTGCTGCTCAAATCTGTTTTACAAGCCATCCCTACCTATACTGTGGGGATATTTCTTCTACCTCTATCTATTACCAACAGACTGGACCAGTTATCAAGGAAATTTTGGTGGGGTTTCAATGAAGACCATTCAAAGATTCATTGGGTCAAATGGAGTAAGCTCAACAAAGCTAAAGATCAAGGTGGATTGGGATTTAGGAACTTCAACAATTTCAGTCTTGCCCTTCTTGCTAAGCAAGGGTGGAAAATACTTACAAATCCATAATCACTTCCTGCCCTCATTTTAAAACAGAAATACTTCCCTTGTGGTTCCTTCTTAAAAGCTAAAATGGGATCGAGACCTTCACTAGCTTGGAGGAGTATGCAAGCTGGTCTCAACCTGTTAAAAAAATGTCTATTATGGAGGATTGGAAATGGCTCAGAGGTGAAGATATGGGAGGGCAGATGGTTGCCACAACCACACTGTCTACTGCCTAACAATTGCAGTTATGGAACAGATGAAGTGATTCAAGTGGCTGATTTAATAAACCCAATTCTCAAAATTTGGGATGAAGATTTGCTTTCTAAAATGCTCCTTCAAAATTCAGTGGAAGTTATTAAAAATATACCTATTAGTATGAGCAATAGAGAGGATCGAATGACTTGGGAAGGAACTAGCAATGGCATCTTCTCTGTAAAGAGTGCCTACTACCTTCATAGAGACCTACAAGCTTTTCAAGAAAGTGGTACCTCAAATGGTCAAGATCAACAAGAAGCTTGGAAAGCTTTGTGGAAACTACAAGTACCAAATGCTGTAAGGATGTTCCTGTGGAGAGCATGTAATGAGGCTCTACCAACTTTTAGCAACCTATATAAGAGAAAAATTATAGATGATAATCTTTGTCCCATTTGTTATCTAGATGAGGAATCATCTAAGCATGTGCTATAGAGTCAGGCAAGCATACCATTACAGAAACTATCTCTAGAAGGTACCTATTTTAAATCTATTTGGGAACAAATGTTAGAAACAGTGACAATTCAGGCTTTAGAAGAAGCTAGGCTTCTCTTTAGACTTATATGGCCTAGGAGAAATGATTTCTTGCATGGAAAACCTTTCAGACATCCTAATGCTATTATCCATCAAGCATGTAAAGATCTGAGATGCTGTAAAACCACTAAAACTACCATCTCTGCTGCTACAACTTTAGCATCCTCAATTATTGTTCAAAACTAGAAGAAACCTCCAGAGGGACAATACAAAATGAATTGGAATGCTACCATCAATGAATCCAGGAACTTGATTGGAGTTGGAGCAATTCGTAGAGACTGCAAAGGATTGGTCCTTGACATTCTTAGAGCTAGGAGGAATTTCACACTATCTCCATATACTGCAGAGGCTTATGCCTTGATGGTGCATGTTCTCTTCTGTAAAGAAGTAGGGATTCATGAATTTATTCCTGAAGGTGACTCAACATAGGTGGTCGAGAACATCTTCATAAAACATGTACAAAATTTCTAAATTTCATATTCGCTTTTTTGCACATTTTAGAAATAACATGTCAAAATATTGTTGATGTCTACATCAGTCATCTCAGGAAACATTTTCTCTTTTATACAGATTTTATAAAAAATCAGAACACATATCTGATGTTGTTTTCACATTTCTTTTCAAAATGCATGAAGCACATTTTCATAAATTAACTTAGGTCATTTTCTTTTAGGGCAAAGTGGAGTCCACCTTACCTGACTCTTGTTACTTAAGCTTTAGATTCGAGCTCTATCAATGTTACAACCTAAATAGAAAGTTATACACTAATGTGTTAATAATCCATATAAGCACAAAAACTTAACTAACAAAATTCCACCATCCTAAGGTTGGAATAAAACAAGTCTATAAGTAGTTCAATTTATAAATGACCCAACAGAAACACCCCAACATTAGTCATAAAGCAACTTGTACAGCCACTTAACTCAACCCCAAACAACCATCATATCCAATTCCATGTCCAACATAACTGAATCCAAAAAATCATACTCATCACCCCAACAACCACCTATCAATTCAACAAGTCACATAACACACCAAATCATCCTCCACTCATCCTGTGAGACAACTACTCGACCATATAGCAGCAGACATCAAGTTTTCTCTACTCAACAACTCCACAAATCTGATATTTTTTACTTCCAACAGCAACCCATCAAGTAGCAACACCATTTATGGTTTTTTTTTTTATCAATTATACTTAACTCATCTAAAACTCCAACATCATTTATATCACACTCATAACAATGCAAAAAAAAAAAAAAGAGCCTAATTTTCTAAAAATCTTACCTATCCTCATGTGTGTGGCCCCCGGAGTTAGAGAGCGGATCAACACTTCCCAGGGCATTGGAGACGTTCTGCGATATAAGGCAATGTCGTTAAACTTGAATATGAACATCGATAATGTATGACAATGACTAATATTGAATGAGAACCTTACCTTGCAGCACTTAGAATCGAGATTGTGTTATACCACCCAAGACAACAAATTTGAATTTTAAAGCAAGTGCTGTAAAATTTGAATGTCCAGCCATAAACCACATTACATCTCGGATAGGGATTGAGATCTAGTTCGGAGTGATCCAAAAATTATAGAGAGAGAGAGAGAGAGAGAGAGAGAGAGACAAAGAGACAGAGAGTGCTTACCGTCATTCAACCAAAAGTCCAGCGACTGGGTTTGTCGACAATGATAAACCCTCGAATAAGGGTGGTAACGGATGACTACGTAGTGAAAAGAAAAGAAAAGAAAATTTCAAACAAAAACTAAAAATATTATTAAACTTATAAATCTCAGTAAAGACATGTACACACAGAGAGAAAGAGAAAGGTAACGCCTACTGTTGACGAGCTCGGCAACGGGCAATGTTGATAGGAAATCTTAAGCACCAGTGATGGTGTACGACGAGGAAAGCCAACTGAGAATGACATACGAGTAAGAGAGTTTGTGAGAGTCGTACAACCCAAAACAGAGGACAGAATGAGTGAGAGAGAGAGAGAGAGAGAAGTGGACTTGCTGGCATGAAAAGTATCCTGCAACAGTGAGTTCCATGGTTAATGGTACGACGTCATGTCCTCCAAGGTTGGGCTCCTCATGAGCCTGGGCCGGGACCTGACTCGTGGGGCTTGGGACTTGGGTACTGCAAAAATAGTTTGATCAAATGTGACCGATGTTCCCACAATGGTGGCACACATGGCTCATTTTGTGAGCTTTTCAGCTCCTGAGAGGTGAAACAAACTTTTGCACATTCAAGGGTTTTCTTACCCTTTTCATAGGGATGAGTAGTCCTATTTCAGAAGAAGCAAGAATAAACATTGTTTCTCCTACATTAGCCAGAAAGACTTGTGAAGTATAAGGGACATGAGATCCTTCTTCAATATACCCTAGACCACTCTTCTGACCAGATGACTTTCCTAAACTTAGGAGTTTATCAAGTTTTTGTGTTCCATTTAGAGAATATTTTAAGCTTGGTGTTTGACAAGATCAATTCATTTTCCAAAATTTTAACGTTTTCTTCAAGTGACACATTTCTTGTTTGCAATTGATCTACTATACCCATGAGTTCATCTAGTTTGTCTTGAAGACAATCCTTTTTAATTTTGCAGAGTTATAACTTCTCAAGATTTTCTTTATTGAGTTTCCTCAAGTTCAAACACTCCTTATAAAGCTTCTCATAAACTTCCTACAACTCATTTTCATACCCGGATTCATTTCCAAATATGCTCTCATGATCAAACACATTTTTACTGTTGTGAATTTCGCCTCTTTTGCTCACCAGCAAAGGAGGTGAAAGTCATATAATTGAGATTTTTTCTTAGATGAGTCACTTGACTCAGATTCCCTGTCACTCAATGAAATATTCATTGCTTTTTCTTTGGCCTTTTGTACTTAGGACACTCAATGCCAATGTATCCAAAAGCATTGCATTCATGACACTGTATGTTTGATGGTATGATGCCTACACAAAGCGATCATATTATGGTACAATATTTCGTTCCTAACTTCGCCGCTCTACCAAAGGATAAAGGCTTTTGATTGTGTAACTAAAAACGAATGAGAAATGATACACAAACAATACATTTCACAACATATTTTACAAGACATGTTGTAAAATATGGGTATTTTTGTAAAATTGTGTTGATTTTATAAGGTGGTTTACAAAAATACACCTCATTTTAAAATAGTTGTATAAAATGTTGTGAAAAGTGATGTGTGTTTATCATTTTTCAAAACAAAAAGAAAGCTCTCATCTTGTGAATAATTATAGCCAACGACCAAAGCAATGTACCATTGCCAATTGTTCTTCCTAAATTAAATAGCTTTTCACGGGAAAATGTCGGAAGGCTTTTGTAAGAAATACTCAAGCAGGTTTATGTTTCACGTGCCATAGGTTTTACATGGTACATTGTGGATTATATTTCTCGAATAATATTATATAATCTTTTATTTTGTCACATTAATAATATTTTTTAAATTATTTTATATACCACATCAATTAATATATATAATTGAAAATAATGAGATCTAAATTGAAAAACATCATTTCTGGGTTTTCAGCCTTGCCCCTTGGTCTTGCCCCAATCCAACATGTTCCCCCAAACCCCTTGTATATAAATTATGCTTTCCTTATGCCCATATGATCATGAGCTGAGCTTGCACTCTTTTTGGAATATAATTTCATGTCTGGCATTCCCTCGAGTCATTGACGAGCGAATTTCGAGCTAATGTCAATTCCTTGTCTTTTTGTTAGTTTTCTTTAGCCAATTATCAATCAACAAGTTACAACACAATTTAACTAAGTTTTTCACATGAAAATGCCAACACACTCATTTTACATTAACAAATTTGATTGATAGTTCACAAGCAGTGCGAACCCTTAAGACTCTACCCCAAGCCAAACCATCCTCATTAACATCGACACCCTTCACAATCCCCACAGAACCACCAATCTGTTCACCCATCCCTTTCGTCATACAGCTTAGTGGTAAATTGAGCATCTGGATCCAGAAACACTCCTGATCAAACTCCATCAGATGCGGTTGTGTTTCACCATCATAATCCAATCACAAACAAAAAGTTATCAAAGAGCCATGGGCAGCCACTCATAACTTTCTCTTTATCACTCATCGATGCAAAGATGATGATAAAACAGTTGGTCCCAAACTCCTGAAATTCCATCTGTCTCCCTACTCTCCATATTTTCTCCATTGTTGATCTCACAATTTCCTTCCCTATCTTTCTCGCCGAACAGATTTTCCCAACTACACTTCTCTTCCCCTTATTTTTTATTTTTTCCGAATACCTACAGTTAACCCCTATGGGTATGGTTTCTTCCTCGCTCAGCTTCAATCGTTCCCAAATCCTTGTCATTTCCTCCATACCCTCACCTCTACCAGCCATGGCACGCAGATACAACCCTCGCCTCCTTCAGCAGTAGCTCGGAGCTGCAGCAGCAAGAAATGGACTAACAAACTCCTCTCAATCGTTTTCAGAGAAAACGGTTAGAGAGAGACTCATGTTCGTGAACAAGTTATTATAAAACTTAACAAATTTGATCCAAACTTAATCAATTAATTACTTTCAACAAAATCTAAAGAATCCTAATTAAAATGATACCCATAAGTTTCCTTACTTGATATCAAATGATTAATATAAAAGAATAAATAATTTTCCAATAATTAAATATCAAATAAAATGAAAAGAAAATAATATAAAGACTGGATAATAATTTCAAAACTACAGTTTTTTGTTTTATTTTTAGCATAAAAAACTACAGATTGTTAATCATTTTAGTAAGATGCCTGCAAAAGCGATGAGCTGGTAAATTCCGTTCCTAACTTCGCCGCACTGCCAAAGGATAAAGGCTAATTTGGCATATATATGATAATTATTCATAGCCAACGACCAAAGCAACGTACCATTGCCGATTCTTCCTTCCCCAAATTAAGTTACTTTTCATCACTCTTTTTAATGAAAAATAATAAAAGTTAAATTGAAAACAATATTTCTCTTTTTAATATATTCATTATTGATATAAAATATTTTCAGCCATGCACCTTGATTTTGCCCCAACCCAAAATGTTACCCCAACCCCCTTGCATATAAATACTTATGCTTACCTTACACCCATATGATGAGCTGAGCTTGCACTCTTTTTGGAATATAATTTCATGTTCATTTAATTTGCTTCTTGGTTGATAAAGAAATCGGGAATCCCAGCATTTCAAGGACTTGGTATTTTAACAAATTAAGCAATTTCTGCTTCATGTAAGTTCTCTCACTCAGTACCTGAATTAATTAGCTAGAACTTGATTTGTTTCACAAATTAGCAGTAGGCTATAGGATGAGTATTAATGCTTATTAAACATGCCCATTTATCTATATATATATATATATATATATATACACGTTGTGTTTTAGTCATTTTATTTATCAATCTAATCATTTTTAGATAACCAAAACTAGCTAATTACTATAGTACTACAAGAAAAAATGGCTTTTGTGACCAATTTATTACAACCAAAAGATTATTTATAACTAATTTTAGTTGCAAATAGTCATTTCACTGGAATTAACTAGTCGCAAATAAGCCGTTTTCTTGTAGTAATATTAATTTTATATATATCAATCTCAGCTTAACCAAAAATCTTATATATGAGTAATGCTACATACAGTTTTAGAGTATGGAAGCCATGCATATTCCTTTGAACAAAGTGATTTTTTAAGTGTAGGTCTCAAATTATCTACTTTTTTCAAAAGGAGTAAGAGACTTGCACATTTTAGAATGCAAATATAATTTCTCCTTATATAATCACGTGTTCACAGAACATCCGCCCTATTATATTCCAGGTTAGAACCTTTCATTGATTACCTATATATATAGAGAAGTGTAAGGCTACTATGCTGCCTAGGGTTTACCGCTGGGCATGCCACCCAGGCTTTTTTTTTTTCTTTTTTCTTTTCATATATTTTTTAATATATTTAAATATTTTAAAAAAATAAAAAAAATACACCAATACACTTAAAATCACTAAATAAAAAAAAAAATTGACCAACAGTCAACTAGGGTGGTCAAAAGTAGAGGGCATAGAAGCGTTAGTCTATGGGAGTACTTTTGTATGCGCTATTTGTGATTATAACACTTTTCATATATATATATATATATATATAATTTTAATGGATCGGACCTGGTATATGGAATTTACAACCAATTAGCAGAAACTAATGGATCCGAATTAATCACAACCTTACTGAGTTTCTATGACAATTAACCTTACTGAGTTTCTATGAAATGCTTATCATGCTAGCTTCTCGTTCTTTCTTTTTGATGGCTTTCCATTTAATTTGTTGTAATATGCAATTCTATGTGGCAATTATGATCCCTACAATTTTTGTGTTAAAATATAAACAAAATATGTTTATTTTATTAATTCTAATTTTTATTCTTCATTACTTCCTTGTAGTTTCCACAGGTGGAAATGGTACGAATTATCATACCCCGCATTATTATACCCACTCAATTGACGGTTGATCGCCGTCCCGTCATAGATCATGAACAGGAAAGGGGAAAACCAAGGCCACGTTCTCCCGAGACCAAATCAAGAACTGATCCTAGGGTTGAACAGGAAAGGGGAAAACCAAGGCCACGTTCTCCCGAGACCGAATCAAGAACTGATCCTAAGGCACAACCCGCATCGTGGACACCTTCTCAATTGCCGAGATTAGAAGCGAGTATAAGTACTACTACCAGCGGTAACGGCCGATTGTTAGTCTCTTCTCATTATTTTGCATCTGCTTGCAATACAAACAATTTAATTAAGGAATAATTCTATTTAAAACCTCTTTATACCGTATATTATATACTTGATATAATTTAATTTGAAAGATAAATTTTAAATTTAAATTTTATAAATTAAATTATTTTATATAAATTGTGTATGGTATAAAAGTCTTCAAATAACACAATTATATTAATGTCTAGTGATTGCAGCCATAGATTAGTCAATATTTTTTTTGTACAGATATACTACCTAGCTAGCTTTATATCCATTAATGCTTTAACGTATGATCCTTTTTCTTCAGAAAGTCAGGTCGTTGATATGAAGGACATGATCAAAAACTGCCAAGAAATGATTCAAGACACGATCTCAAAAACGACACCACTGTTATTGAGCGCAACTGCCGGCAAAGACAAATGTTGCATCTTCAAAGTCTCCGGCACGTTCATCGGCAATTCAAACCAGCCCTCCGTCGTCTCCATTGGGCCCTACCACCACGGCAAGCCAAACCTCAAGATGATCGAGGAGCACAAGTGGCGGTACCTCGGCTCCTTGCTCTCCAGGACCAAGACGAGGGGTAGAACCTTGAGCGACTACTTGCTAAGCATAAAGCCACTTGAAGCAGATGCCAAAGAGTGTTATTCCGAGACTATTCAACTAGAAAGCGACAAGTTCCTCGAAATGATGGTTCTTGATGGTTGTTTTCTACTAGAAATATTTCGTAAGGTTAACAATCCAGAATTGTTTGAGCAAGATGACCCTCTCGCCACCATGGCTTGGATATTACCATCATTCTATAGGGACTTTCTCCGACTTGAGAATCAAATCCCATTCTTTATCCTTGAGAAGTTATTTGAAATATCCAAAATAACTGACGAGGAGTTTGGTACGTCCTTGTCCTTGCTCGCTTTGCAATTCTTTAACAAAATAATGCAGAGGCCCCAACACGTCATTGATAGATACGACAAACTTCTAGGTAAGCATTTGCTGGACTTGGTTCATTCAAGCTATACACACGACTTAAAAATTCAACCACTAAGGGAAGGCACACGAACCCCTATTATGCATTGCATCTCGAAACTTCGTCGTTCAGGGATTAAGCTCAATCAGGTTGAACAGGAAATTTTCTTAGATGTGAAATTCAAAAATGGTGTGATTGAGATGCCAACTCTCACCATTGATGAATTCATGAGCTCTTTCTTGTTGAACTGTCTCGCGTTGGAGCAAAACCACTATTACGTCTCGAAGCACTTCACCGCTTATGCTACTTTATTGGACTGTCTTGTGGAAAGCAACAAGGACGTCGAGTACCTTTGCGATTGCAACATTGTTGAGAACAACTATGGNTGGAACTGTAGATTTCGGTGCAGGTTTTGATGAGGCAGAGCCCGAGGATGCGGCTCCGCCTGAGGAGTAGGGACATGGCTATTTTTTGTGTTGAAGATCATATTCTATGTTATATTTGTATTTTTATTTGAGGTTGTTTTATGAACAAGAAAATTGTATTAGGTTGACATGTGGATTTTCAGTACTCTGATATTGTATTAAACTCTGGTACTTAGTTATTTGACTTTACCGTTCCGCTGCGTATTTTATTGTACACGTGTTGCATTGCACACACTCAGCACATGTCGATGGGGTGCGTGACCGCGTTGTCATCATCCCGGGTGTCTCGATTTCCGTGTGTGTCCGTACATGGAAGTTGGGGGGCGCCACATATGGCATCTGCATGGGTAAGCTGAATTGGTGTGTGTCACTTAGTTGTCCAAATACATTCAATAAATGCTCCATATATATATATATATATATAAACTTGTTTTGTTTTAAATTTTACTATGAAACTTGTTTACATATTAATTAGGTTGTTGGAAGTTGAATAAAACATTAATAGCGTATTGGAAGTTATTATCCCTTTATTATAGGCTATAATTAGCCAAAACTATGTACTCCTATATAAAAACCATGAAATAAAAGTAATACACAAAGAGATTACTTTTGGTTTAAACAATATAGAGCATATATGTTGCTTTTTGTTGGAGTTAAGCGACTCCTATTGAAAATCAAGCTTGTGGCTTGGTCACGTGAGTGACGTTTCCGATTAGTAGAGTTGAGTTCCATCCTCTACGTAACCCTGGTCAAGTGGCATTCTAGAATTATTCATTTTTACTTTCCATTGTTTCTTTTCCATACTCAATAGTTTTTTTCTCATTTTATTTTGCTTTTGATCTTCACATAATCTTGCAAGTCAAGTGCATAGCTTCAGCGAATCATAGTCGTTTGTTGTCGCTACTTGTGGCCTACATCAAAAATTATATTTGCAGATCTAGAATGTGCAGGTCCTGTGCACTCTCTTTGAAAAAAGTGGTTAAATTTAAAATTCTCATGAAAAATTATTTGTTACTAGTGGATCTCATTTTTTTGCAAAGAAAATGCACAGGACCTTCACACTCTAAGACTATATCTAGCATTATTTTTGAGCTATATATCATATCACTATTATTACAAAAATGTCAAGTAGTGCAGGCTTAAGACTTTCTAGAAAAATTTTAACTAATTTGAGGAACTGTATTGCTTTGATAGTTTTTTCTTTTTTCATTTTTAGTAGGTAAAAGTAAAGTTTTATTAATAAAAGGCATTGCCCAAGTACATCGGTTGTATACAACAAACATGCCTAATTACATCTAAGCACTAGTGAGACATACAAGCAAATCATGAAGATTTTATTTATTACAAATAATAGCCAAAGCCCAAGAGAGTGAAGTTCGCTTCAACTCATCCAAAAAATGTTCCATGTCGTCAAAGCACCTATAATTGTTACCGAACAGCCACAAACACCACATAATGCAATGAGGGATTATTCTCCACACAACAAAGATAAGGACATTTCCTCTAATTTATGTCTAGCACCTTAGAATATCCCTAACTCTTCCAAGCATAGCCCATGCCACCCCGGTTGGATTCAAGATCTCATTCTATAAACACCAGGCCACCTCGCAATGTAACAAAAGATGGTATACTGATTTTTCATATTTCTTGCACATAAAGAACCAATCTAAAATGATGAGACCACGTTTTCTCATATCATCCAAGGTGAGAATCCACCCAAGAGATGCAATCCATGCAAAGAAAGCAATCTTAGGAGGTACCTTGCACTTCCAAATAGCCTTCCAAAGAAAACAATAATCATTAGAAAATATCGAGAGAGCCTTGTAGAAGGAGCACATTGAGAATTTTTTGTTTCCACTTTGACTCCAAATCATCCTATCCTCCATCTCATTGCCAATCGATATTGTTTATGAGTCAAAGAAATCAGCAACATATCTCACTCCCAATATTGACCCATAACCAAAAAGTCACTCTCACATCCCCTTTCAACTCCTCCAGCAATATAAGTATTGTCCATGGCAATTTTCCTTAGTCTTTTGTCACTTTCGAAACATTTTCTTGGAGAGAGCTCATGGAGAAGCTTCAGACACCTTTTTTGCTTGAATTTTTTAAAACCTTTGTAAGTAGATTGTCATGAACCTCTCTTCACATACATTGTTCCTCTTTGAGTGTAATTTATATTGATATATTTTTTGTGATTTCTCATAGAGTTCGGATTAGTAAAAAATCTGTTTAAGTATACAAAGGTCATATTGGGCAATAATTTGGATAGTGTGTGACTCTTTAGTTTTTTGATGATGTTCTTAACATGATCTTGGTTAGATATTTTTATAGCTTAGATTTAACATATTAACATGAAAGTTTGATTTAAATTTGTTGCATATTGAGAGTTTTTACAAAGAGTTTTTCATGTTATAAGTTGAAAACTGAAGGTGTAAAAACAGTTTCTATTTTGAGTAAGTTTGGATCTTTTGTTGTGGGGGCATGCACCTATGGTCTTGATATTCATATATGTTGTACTTAGGACTTTTATATATGTGTTTGGAAGTTATTTTGAAGATTTCTGATTGTGATCTTGAGGGAATGAATTTTTAGTATGTTGAGGTTCGGTTGAAACACAAACTTGAGGCTCTCGAGTTGTGTTATGTTTCGATGCAATTTTTACCATGTGATAAAGAGTTTAATGCTTAGATCCATTTTAGAACTTTAATTCAAAGCATATGATGTTGTTTATTAATGGTTTACTTTATAGAAAAAGTCAGATCTAGTGGTTTGATCAAAGACCAAAACATGTGGTACTCAGTTTTGAAGAAAATGTGCAAGCCGATTGTGTTGGTTGACATTTTGAGATTTTTGTGATCTTTGACTTATTTATGAAAGCTTGCTATTTCTTAGGATTTATTTATGGTTAGGCTAAATATATGTTTTTGAGCTTTTGGATTTCTTAAAGTTGATTTGAAGAAGCATAGACCAAGAACATTAGGATTTGTTCTTTGTGGTAAAAAAACTTAATGTTTTGGCATGAAGAAAATTATGGCTTTTATGATTTGTGTTTTTGTAATTTCCTAGCATGATATTAAAACATAGTATATGATTTTGTATGTTGCATGATTATTTTTTAGTATGAAAGTCGAAGTTTGAAAGAATTGCAACAAAAATCAAGGAGTTATAGCCTTAGTGTGTTTCGGCCTATGCTTGGTTCTTGTGGTTATGTTATATTTTAAATTTTGTTAATTAGATATTTGGATCTGAAACAAAATTTACATGAGAAATGTAAATCTTGGTAAGTTTTGAAATTAGAATGTGAAATCCTTAAGTTAGGAGTAAAATGGTCATTTTTCACAAGTAGGGGTAAAATGGTCATTTTACTCTAGGTCAATAATTTTATTTTTCTAAGTATACTAGTAAAAATTTTCTAACCTTTAGAAATGTCTACTTACAGTTTTCATTATCTCACACTTAAGTTCGTCACACTTCAATCGTTATAAATTAGCCTCTAGCTTACTTTTAGTGTATCTATGTATGTATGGTGGTAAGAGAAATCATCATTTATGTTATTTATGCCTATTTACATGTTACGTTATATTATGCCATGATTTATTTCCAGTAAATACTTATCCGTTGCACGTTATGCCACGTCATGCCATTCTTAACTGTTGCACGTCACGAATATGCTATGTTTATTCGTTACACATCATTATCATGTCATATCACTAGTCTCGTGTACACATCAGGTCATGTCAAATTATGTCATCTGTCATTTCATTTCACGCCACTTCATGTCATGAGTTTGGAGTTTGTCACGAAAAGTAGTATTTTCAAGCCAATTGAATCTTTTATATTTATCACGACCCCAAGTGTTGGGATAAGGTAATATCATCCTAGTGGAACTCCATTGTTCATGCTGGAGTATTTAAATACTGGTGTGAAATTTCCTATGTTCACAAAGTACCATCCACAAGCTTCGAATGAGACCTAAGTAATGGTTCCCGGAGAGAAATCAAGTACCAATGCAGATGGTTCCCTAGAGAATTTTCTTATTTTTATTTTTTAATTTATTTTTAAAATTAGAAATTTTTAAAAAAACATAAACAAGTCTAGTTAAGCCGAGTGTTTGATTGATCACTCGGCTGATTTTTAGTTTAGACATGAGAATGTCAAAGTTCAAATATCCAAAAAGCTTAAAACGGTTGGCTCCAAACTATTTTGGACCAATGATAATTTTCAATATAATATTTTGGTTATTGATACTCTTATACCTCCTTAACTATTATTTTACTATCCAGTTACCTTTTTTTCTCTTTCTGCTATTTGAATCGAGATTAAAAATCTCAGAACATGAACTTTTTGCATAATCTAGAAAAAAATAAATTTAATTAACCAACGTAATCATGTAGTTTAATTAAAAATAAATTTAATTTTATAAAATTGATTCAAAAAGTAAAAGAATGTCAATTTTTATAAAATTGAATTTATTTTTAATTAAATTATATGATTATGTTGGTTGATTATTTTTTATTTTTGACAAATATGATGGAATGAAAAAAGAAAGAAAATCCTAGCGTCTTTATTATTTAATGCAACTCTCCATGTTGTTTGCATCTGCCACCTACTAGAGGTCAAGACGAAAACGGCCATCCTATTTTTGTTTTTGTATTTCCACGATACTGAACTCTTCTCAGAGGAAGCTATACTGAGATCTTATTAGTTTAAGGTCGTTAATAACAATAGTTTAAGGTGAGTCCATATAAAATTCGAACTGAAAACTTTGTACATGCCAAACCACTCAGAAATAACCTAAATAATATTGAGGCACCACCTTTGATATTGCTATAGAATTTGTACTTTCATAAGATCTGATCTATCTTTGAAATATTGCTATAGAATCTCCCATGCAACAACTCAAACAGTTGGTTGGGGAAGGCAGGAGAATCAAATTTCAATCCGGTGACTGAAGATATCTGGCGAAAGCTGGAAGCAATGGCAAGAGGAAAAAGCCTCTCAAAGCCCCCACAAATTTACTGCATCGATTGTGTCTACGAATACAGAAAGATGCATACTGACAAAAGAGCCACGCCACTTTTTCTCATTTATTTATTGTTTTAATGTAAATGGACAAGCTGAAGCTAAATTATAGGCATTTAAACTTCATTCTCTTCTCTTTCAAGACTTTCAAAGATATAAAAAAATGCCACAATAGGAGAGAGAGTGCGAGAATTACGAGAGACGTGCCAAAATATGATTTGTTCTTCATATGAAATGATCACGAACAAGATTATTGAGAGAGTGCGAGAATTAGGAGAAAGTCTTTGAACCAAGGAATATGAGTACTCTTCAAGTAGAAACTGTAAGGACAGGAAAAATGGAGGTTCCATATATAGCTTATGCCAGCCTGCCAGAAAGCCCCTAATTCCTATTGCCAAACGTCCACCACCTTCTCTTCTTTCTGAACTCATTCGAGGACACATCTGAATTACAAATCAAAATAAGCAGCCATGCATAATGAAATGAATAATCTAACTGAAGGTTGAGTCCATCTCTAAAAAAGACTAGAGCCTAGAAACAGTTACACTAGTTTCGTTTGAGCGATATTTCAAAAGAAATTAATCCATTCAATCCAAACATCTTTAAATCTTTTAAACAAAAACCATTTTCGTCTCTTAGTTTTTTTTTAATAAAATCATTTGCCTCAATATTTGGCAAGCACAGTTCATGAGTTTTGATTTGCCCCAACACCCAGGGGTGACCCAGGTTGGCCAAGGCGGTGCATCAGTCTTTCAACCGAGGTAGCACCTGAGTTAGTGCAATCCAGGCAACCATAGGTCGGCTTAGGGGTTAATGGATCAATAGAAACTCAACAACCAGATAAAGCTCAACAACCAAGTAAAGCAAAACGAAACAAACCACATCAAGATGACAACCAATGATCTAGGAGAAAATTTAGAGATAACAACTTTATAAAGTTGATACACTTTCAGATAAACTCTTATAACAGATTCAAATATATCAAAACTTCTAAAAATCATATACGTTGATCCTCTAGAATTTATTTATTTATTTTTTATTTTTTTTTATATATATATTTTTTTTAATGTAGGGGCACCTCTCCAAGGCAAGGTCCTTTGGACTGCCCCTGTAGAGTAAACCCCAGTCCTGTGCACTAGACGCCCTCGGAAGTTTTCTTACAATAAATTGGTTAAATCGTTGGCTTTTCACCAAGAGGTGTAGCCCCAAATGATTGTTTGTACCCATGAGATGTTGAACCTTGGACCTTGAAGGGAGTGATACCCCAAGACTAATGCCTTCACCACTTAGGCCAAATATAAACAAAAACATTCTCACAAAATTTGTTTGTCCATACTTCTTTATGGTATCAAGAGCCACAAAGACATACATAAATATCCATGATCTCTACTCTGTCTTCTAGTAATTCCTCCACATCTGTTGCTACTTCTCTCTCTCCCACCCAACTTCATCACTTTATCACTATTAAACTATCTCATGACAACTATCTTCTATGGTAGGCTCAACTAATCTCGTACCTCCGCGATCAAAATCTTTTTGGCTACCTTGATGGCTCCCTTCCCAACCCAATTGTCACTAACCCTTCCTCCCCCACCTCCTCCATCCACATCCAAAATCCAAACTACTCTCACTAGTCACAACAAGATCAGATTATACTATGTGCCATCCTATCCTCCCTCACCAAATCCCTACTCACCCAAGTTGTTGGTCTCACCACATCTAGAGATGTTTGGCTCACGTTAGAGAAGATGTTCTCTTCCAATTCCTCTGCTCGCATTCTCAGCACTCGTTTCCAACTCTCCACCCTAAAGAAAGGATCCCTGTCTATCTTAGATTATTTCACCAAAGCCAAACAACTCTCTGATATTCTATCCGCCATCAGTCACCCTCTCAGTACTTTTGAAATTACATCCTATCTCTTCGTTGGTCTTCCCCCATCCTATGACTCCCTAGTCACCTTTGTCACCACTTGATTAGATCCCATGTCCCTTGATGGCCACCTTCTCACTCATGAAACTCGCCTTGACCAAGAAAACACCTCCTCTGAATTCAGTCTACCCTCAACACATCGTGTAACCTCTTTAACTAGTCGTGGCTATCAAGGTTCTCCATCAAACAATCGTGGTGCACCTTAGTTTAGCAATCACTGTAGAGGCAGGGGTGTGGCTCCATTGCTACCTCAACCCAGCAACATTCTTTTTCCAATAGACCTTAGTGTCAAATATGCTAAAAATAGGCCATACAGCTGCAACATGTTGGCACATGTTTGATCAACAATTCCAGACCTTACTACCTGCTCAAGCATACATAGCTCATCTTCAAACAACTCCCACTCCACTGACAACACCACAATATGACCAAAACTGGTATCTCAATATTGGTGCCACCACCCACATTATCTCCAATCTCAACAAGCTTACTCTCAATACAGACACATACATAGGTTTTGATCAGTCTAAGTTGGCAATGGACAAGGTTTGTATATTCTTCACACTAGTTCCTCCCTCCTTTACTCATCTACAAAATCATTTTTCCTCCATAACATCTTACATGCTCATGAAATCAAAAAGAATTTACTGTCAGTTTATCAATTCACAAAAGATAACAATGTCTACTTTGAGTTTCATTCTTCTTTTTTCTGTGTTAAGGATCCATCCTTGGGCACTATCTTTCTCCAAGGTCCGAGCAAAAATGGCCTCCATCCTCTACACACTTTATAACTTTCCTCCACCAATCCAGCTTCTTACATTGGCAAAAGAGTCTCGGTTCCACAATGGCATGCTCGCCTTGGGCCAACTGCTTTATGCATAGTGCAAGCAATCATCTCCAAACATCATCTTTCAATCACCAAGAATAAAACTTTCCCAATTGTCATGCTTGTCAACTAGGAAAGAGTCCTAAATTACCTTTCCATTTGTCTACTTATGTTTCGTCTAATCCATTTGAATTGATATTCATTGATGTACGGGGTCCCTCACCCATAGAATTTGCTCATGGAAATAAATATTACTTAAGCATCATTGATGATTTTTTCAAATTTATATAGCTATTTCCAATTGATTCAAAATCACAAGTTGCACATACCTTCATCAATTTTCAAACCCAGGTTGAGAGATACTTCCAATGAAAACTAAAGAGTGTTCAATTGGATTGGGGAGGAGAATTTCAGGCCCTAAGATCTCACTTTCTCACCTTTGGTATCACCCACCGTATATCGTGCCCACATACCCATGAGTAAAATGGCTCTATCGAGCACCGCCATTAACACATTGTCGAGACTGGCCTCACATTCACGCCCCACTGCTTCTATCCCACACTAGTATTGGGATGATGCATTCCCACCGCCACCTACCACATAATCAACTCCCTTCCCCAATTACACATCACAAAACCCCTCTTGAACTTTTATTCAAACAGGTCCAGAACAACACATTCCTGCGCACCTTTGGGTGTGCTTGCTGGCCCTACCTCTACTTCTTGGATTGTGTCTGCTCTATGATTCGGGTTGTAACCCGAATCAACAATCCAAGAAGTGGAGTTAGCACCCATACCTTGCAGGCCTAAGGCCATAAAAGCAGACACAATCATCTGTTGGACCATTGCTGGTATGAGAACAGATGAATCAAAGCTTCTAGTCGGTGGCGCAGAAGAAGAAGATGACTGAATAGCAGCCTGAAAAGCTTGAGATTGACGATTTTGAGGTTGCACTCGACAGTCGTTGATGATATGGCCCGCTTTCTTGCAGTAGTTACAAACTTTCTTAGGACAGTTGCGAGCAATATGACCAAACTCCTTGCAATTGAAATATTGCAACTGGTTCCTCCCTTTCCCTTGTGTGGCATAGGCTACATTCACGGCATCAGAAAAGACATTCTCAAAGATCATACTCATCTGCGTGGATAACTGTTTTTCTTCACACAACAATTCTCCCAAACAAGTATCCAAGGACGGAATCGGATTATAGTTCAATAAATTGGCTTGAACAGGTTCAAATTTAGGCCGGAGCTTCATCAAAAATTGATCGCGTTGACTCTCAGTATGAACCGCTTTAAGAGCCATAAGTGTCGTAGAGGGAACCTTCGCATGAATAATAATGGAATATTCGCTCCAAAGGTTAATGAAACCAAAATAAAATTGCTCAATGGTAAAATTACCTTGCTTGTAATTACTCATTTCCAACTCCAATTGGAATTTCGAGCACTGTGATCTTGATGATAAATATGGTGAAGATAGTCCCACATATCCTGGGCTGTAGTCTCAATCGTCCCCAACAACTAAGATGCCACCTTAGCATCCTTGACCTCCCATTGTGCAAGTTCCTTTTCATCAGTGGGAACTTTAGCAGAACTATCAATATGATTTGATAATTCTTTTTCTTTCAAAAATATCTTAAACTGAAATTTCCACGTAGGAAAATTCTTTCCCGTAAAGCGAACAATAGTATTTTCAAGAGACATGATGAAAAACCACTTAAAATAGTAAAAAGCTTGGGCTGAAACAAAGAAACCTTAATACAAACAAAGAAAGCCCAACCAAAAAGAATAAGCCCACAACAATACCTACCCATGTAAAGCCCACCACATAAAGCCCAACAAGTAAATCACGAAAATCATGAAGCTCTCAGGTCCTTTTGTCGCGTTTACTCTTCCTTTTAGGCTCAGTGATCACAGAGGTGCACCCAGCACTGATGTCAACTAGAGGAAGCCCACGCCGCCGCCGACCACACGCTCTGACTCTCAATGAAGAAACACCCACACGGCAACAGAGGAAGCCGATGGACACCTAAACACCACAGACGACGCCGACAGCAACAGATAGTGCCAACAACCACTCACAGAAAATGAAGACGGGCACACACCCACCCTCAGATGACACTGACGAGCACAAAAAATGGCCGACAAATACCAAAGGACTGCAACCCACAACTGAGAGTTTTGATTGCACACAGGAAAACAAGTTTGAGTGCAACCAAGATTTTACAGAGAGCAACACTCCCACGAAGAGCAAGAAAAAAAAATCTTGCAAAAATTGAAGAAAAACAAATTACACTTCGTGATTATTTCAAAATCCAAGGAGGGGCTCTAATACCATATCAGATTTGGTCTGAATCCCTTTCCATAGGGTTTGTACATCTTTATATAGAGAATAATGCCAAACTTTCTGGCCAGATTCCTGCCATATTTCCTGGCCATGTTTCCTAGAAACATGTCTATAAAATAATGTCATATTTCTTGGCCAGATTTCCTAGAAAGATGTCTATACAATAGTTAGTGGGTGACACGTACACTAACTAAGTAATCCTATGTTAGTAACAATTATCGCTGCTTGCAGTCTTCATCCGGTCACATCTACATCTCTCGTCACGTGATCTATGACGAATCACGATTCCCATTTCAACCTTCCACCTCCTCCTCACCAGACACAACCTTACTCCCCCCTACCGTATTGCCATCCTCTCTGTGTCTTCCCCACCCTACTACCACCTCATACAGCAAACCCCATTCCTCACCTGAATCTCCACCTCCATCATCTGTCGAGCCTCTCCAAGATCCCAACCAACAATTAAGGCCAGAGCCCATATCCAGACCTCCCAAGCCACACCCTATGGTTACCAAATCCAAAACTCATATATACAAGCCCAAACAACTACCTCCTAATATGATCCCCACTCCACGAGCCCTACTGATTTGCACAGAGGCCCAAGAAACTGAACCCACATCCTTTTTGGGTTGCATCTAAAAGTCCAACTTGGAGACAAGCAATGATCGACGAGTTTCAGGCACTACTAGATAATGGTGGTTCTTAGTTCCTCCCAAACCCAACATGAACCTAATGGGCTGCAAGTGGGTATACCAAATCAAGAAACGAGCAGATGGTTCCATAAACACTACAAAGCCTGTCTTGTTGTAAAAGGGTTTCATCAGTTACCTAGTGTTGACTATGATGATACTTTTAGCCCAGTAGTAAAACTAACAACTGTTTGAACAATTATTTATTTTGTAGCCTCACAAAATTGTCCCATTAGGCAACTTGATGTCAAGAAAGCATTTTTACATGGCAACCTACAAGAGGATGTTTACATGACTCAACCTCCTAGCTACTTCGATACATCCTACCCCAAATATGTTTGTCACATTCGCAAGTCTCTATATGGGCTCAAACAGGCACCCCATACCTGGTTCTCAAAACTCAACACTAAACTTGTGGAGTTGGGCCTCACTGCCTCAAAGGCTAATACTTCACTATTTATCTTCAGGTCACAAAATGAAGTTATCTTCTTACTCATTTATATTGATGAAATCATCATCACTGAGCCCCACATCTCTCTTTTGCAATCTATTATTACCAACGTTAAGAAAGATTTTGCACTCGAAAACCTTGGGCCACTTCACTATTTTATGGGCATTAAGGCCCTACTTGATGCACGTAGCCTTTTTCTCTCCTAACAAAAGTACATATCTGATTTACTAAAGAAAACAAATATACTCCATGCAAAACTATTGAACTCTCCCATGTCGACAATGACCAACTTGTCACTCTTCAAAGGTGACCCCTTCAGTGACCCAACCCTCTACCGCAGCATAACTGGCTCACTACAATATCTATCATTCACGAGACCAGACCTAGCCTTTGTTGTCAGCAAAGTATGCCAATATATGAACCGCCTAACTACAAAACATTGGACTGCTATGAAGAGAATTCTCTGTTACCTACAACAAAAGACCCCCCATCGCATTCTCATCCATCACAACTCTTCCACTGATATACATGCATTTTTTGGTGCACATTGGGCAGCTTGCCCTGATGATCGAAGATCAGTTAGTGAGTATTATGTATACCTCAGTTCCAACCTAGTATCATGGAGCTCTCACAAGCAGCCTATGGTATCCCATTCTAGCACAGAAGTAGAGTACCACAAGGTTGCAAATATAGCTGCTGAAGTCATTTGGCTCAGATCTCTTCTCACTGAACTCGGCATATCTCAATCCAAAACACACTGGTACTTTGGTGCGATAATGTTGGTGCCACATACCTAATGGCCAACCCCATCTATCATGCCCGCACAAAGCGTCAATGGACAACTTTGCTGTCCATATTTGTTTCCATACTTGTTTCCTTGATTTACTTTTCAGTATAATTAGCTTAATATTTAACAGATTGTATAGGGGTAGAATTAGCATATACGTAATTCTTTCCATGTATAGAATTCTTTGTACAATTAATATAATAGAGAGAAATCACAAGGCCAATGATTTGGCCATTCATACAGTGTTTCACCTTATTTTGACATGGTATCCCAAGCTGCGTGAATTTTTTTTTTTTTTTGTTTCATCTTCTTGATTTCACTTTCTCGGGGTGTTCTGAGTTGTTTTCTTGCCAGTGTGTTTTCTTCCTCTCCTCAGTTTCGTCTGTCGTCACCCTCTAAGTTGTTCCCAGTGAACCCAATGTCCAAGCTCCTTGTTTTCGGTCTCTATTTTCTGGGTTGGTGCTGTCTGCACTTTCTATTCCTAGTGTGAAATTTTGGCACCCTCTGTTCACATCTCGGCATCTCGAAATTTCTGGGCTAGGCATCTCGGCACTTGTTCATTCTCGAAATCTCATATCATTGCAAACACAACTTGTTTCTGCAAATTTTTTATTGGTATTGGTACTCTCGACACTTTTACGTGGTAATTGTTTGACAATTTTATTTGTCTTCGGCATCCTTTTAGCAATTATCTGTGTTTCTCGGCAGATTTTATTTTTTTTGTTGCTTTGCTTTGTGTCAGAATTTCTTTATTTGAGATGGACTAAGCACCTGTGTGTATCAAGTTTACTAGCACAAATTACTCTACTTGGGCATTTCAGTTTGAAATTTTCCTCAAGGGAATAGATCTTTGGGGTCATATTGATGGTACAAATGTCGCCCAAACATCCATTACTGACAAGTCCAAGGCTTCTCCTTCATGGGCTATTCTTGAAGCTCGGATTATGTCTTGACTTCTTGGCTCAGTGGAGCCACATATTGTTACTAACTTGCAGGCTCATCGCTCCACTCAATCCATGTGGAATTACTTGAAGAAGGTTTATCATCAAGCTAATGATGCTCATCACTTTCAGTTGGAACATGCGATTGCCATGTTTCAACATGGTAGTCTTTCCATCCAAGACTACTACTCGGCATTTCTAACTTTTTGGTATGAATATACTGATTTGGTTACAGCGGATGTTCCTGTTGCTACTCTTTTGACTATTCAGACTCTTCACGAGACTAGCCAGCATGATCAGTTTCTTATGAAACTACGTCTGGAATATGAATCTATTTGCTCCTTTCTACTAAACCGATTTCCTATGTCTTCTCTTGATAATTGTTTTGGTGAATTACTTCGCGAAGAACAATGTCTTAGTACTCAAGCTATTCTAGACCAATCTCATGGCAGTTCCGGGATGGCAAATGTGGCTTATGTTGCCAAAGGACGAGGATCACTTATGACTTCTAAAACTTTGCAGCGTTTCTGCTGCAAGAAATATGGACAAATTACTGCCAATTGTCCTAAGAAATATTGTTCTTATTGCAAGAAAAATAGTCATATTATCAAAGAATTGTATCCGCCTCCAGAATCGTCAAGCCCAAGTATTTGAGACTTTTGTTACTGTTCCTCCCACAACGACTACTGTAGCACATGGCTCTTCCTTAGGTGCTTCCTCTAATCTTGCACCTCCTGTAGCAACTTACTGCACACCAAAAATGGTGCAACAAATGCTAATTTTGGCATTATCTGCGATGGGATTTCAAGGTAAAAATTCTACTAAACTTTGGTACGTATACTTAGAGGCTTCTAATCACATGACGAATACTCTCACAACTTTGTGTCATGTTCAACCCTATGCTGGTCAATTACCCTTCAGACTGCCAATGGCAGTTCTTCGTGAATAGCTGCTGTTGGAGATGCATCTTCTACATTGATTGATATGTTTCTTGCTCTTCAGCTTTCCACAAATCTTATTTCTGTTGGTCAATTAGTTGATAACAATTGTACTGTTAATTTTTCAGGTGATGGTTGTGTTGTGCAGGACCAAGTAATGGGGGAGCCGATCACAAAGGGACCTAAAGTGGGGCACTTGTTTCCACTATTTTTACCTGTTCCAGCACTTTCTCCAGTTTCTTCTATTAAGTCTTTTGCTTGTAATAATGTTCTTGATCTGAGTATGGTGTGGCATCATCGTTTAGGCCATCCCAATACTTAAATTTTAGCTCATGTTTTGCACTCTGGCTTTCTTGGTAATAAAGAACGTTCTTCTTTATCTTTTGAGTGTGATTCTTGTAAACTTGGTAAAAGCAAAACTCTTCCATTTTCTTTGCATGCTAGTAGAGATTCTCACTGCTTTGATCTTATCCACAGTGATGTTTGGAGACCTTCCCCGGTTAGTTCACATGAAAAATTTAAATACTATATGACTTTCATTGATGATCATAGCAGATTCACTTGGATTTTTTTTCTTAGCTCTAAATTTGAGGTTTTTCGTACTTTATTGAGTTTTTAGCGTATGTTGACAATCAATTTTTTGCAACTATTAAAACATTAGGCACAGATTCTGGTGGTGAACATTCGTCTAATGAGTTTCAGGCATTCTTGGCTTCTAAAGGTATTATCTATCAACGTTCATGTCCAGCTACTCCCATACAAAATAGAGTAGCCGAACACAAAAATTGTCATCTTCTTGATGTGGTACGTACTCTCTTGTTAGAATCATATGTTCCATCCATGTTCTGGGTCGAGACTCTGAAAACTGCTACTCACTTGATTAATCGTTTACCTTCCCAAGTCTTACACATGGAGTCTCTATATTTCCGCTTGTTTGCTAAGCAACCTAGTTACAATAATCTTTGTATCTTTAATTGTGTATGTTTTGTTCATTTACCTCCTCATGAGCAACATAAATTATCTGCTCAATCTGTTAGATGTGCATTCTTGGAATATAATATGTGTCAAAAGGGATTTGTTTGCTATGATCCTACATTACATCGTACACGCATTTCTAAGAATATTATTTTCTTTGAAAATCAACACTTCTTTCCTATGTTCTCTATGCCCTCTTCTTCTACTATGGTCCTCTCCTCATTTGAGCAGCAGTTCTCAGATCTTCATCAAGTCAGTTCTCGCTTTAAACCAGGTATGGTGTAAACGAGATGCTCCCGCCCACAATCTCTTCCAGTGGCTCACCCGATATCTTATCCTAACATGCACCAGAATCAGTCAGTTGCAGCACCTCTAGAGCCTTTGGTACGTCGCTCTCCTCAAGTGTCTGTACCCCCGGATAGGTATGGGTTTTCTTCTGGCAATTCTATTTCAGTTCTTACTGCTGCATTGTCCAATTTTGATATTCCCACATGCTACTCACATGCTATCAAGCATGACCGTTGCTGACAAGCTATCCAAGAAGAAATTGCCGCTCTAGAGGCCAATCACACCTGGGACATTGAGCCTTGTCCTTCCACTATAGTTCCCCTAGGTTGCAATTGGGTTTACTCAGTCAAGGTTTGCTCTGATGGAAGTTTGGATCGATATAAAGCTCAACTTGTTGCCCTTGAGAATAATCAGGAATATGGTGTCAATTATGAGAAGACCTTTGCTCATGCGGCTAAGATGACCACTGTTCGTACGATTCTAGCTCTTACTGCTTCCAATGATTGGCCACTACATTAGATGGATGTCAAGAATGCTTTTCTTCACGGGGATCTTAAAGAGTAATATGAAGCTACCCCCGGGATTGTTTCCCTCTACGACCTCCAATTTGTGGAAACTTCGTCGTTCTCTTTATGGTCTCAAACAAGCTCCGAGGGCCTAGTTTGATAAATTTTGAACCATTTTATTTCAATTTTCCTTCAAGCAAAGCAAGTATGACACTTCATTGTTTCTTCGAAAATCAGACATGGGTATTGTTGTCCTTTTGGTTTATGTTGATGATATTGTGATCACTGGTTCCGATTCTACTTTACTTATCAATCTCAAGACTCATCTCTTAGAATCCTTTCATATGAAAGATCTTGGGTCTCACGTATTTTCTTGGTCTTGAAGTGCATCGTAGTCCATTTGGTATTTCACTCAATCAACATAAGTATGCTAGTGATTTGGTGGCTACAGTTGGACTACAAGAAGCTACCTCTGTCGATACTCCCATGGAATTAAATGCCAAGTTTCGCAAAGAAGAGCGTTGACTTACTTGCTGATCCCAGTTTATATCGAAAGTTGGTGGGTAGTCTTGTCTATCTCACTATCACTAGACCAGATATTTCTTTTGTTGTACAGCAAGTCAGCCAGTTTCTTCAGACTCCTCATCATCTTCATTTGGCTGCTATGTGTAGGATCATATGCTATGTTCAGGGCATTTCTGCTCATGGCCTATTCTTTCCTGCAGGCAATTCTCTTCGTCTTGCTGTTTATAGCAATACTAATTGAGCTGGTTGTGCTGATACACGTCGCTCCATCACTGGTTGGTGCGTGTTCTTAGGTGATGCATTGATTTCCTAAGAAGCAAGACAGAGCTTCTAAGGCATCTACAAAATCTGAGTACCGAGCGATGTCTCTTGCTTGTTCCGAAATTATTTGGCTTCGATGTTTGCTTGCTAAGTTAGACTTCTCTGAAACCAATCATACACCTTTACACGCCGATAATACAAGTGCTATTCAGATCACGGTCAATCCTGTCTATCATGAGTGCACAAAGCATATTGAAGTCGACTGTCACTCTATCCGTGAAGCCTTTGAAGCTCGTGTTATCACTCTTCCACACATTTCCACTGAACTACAAATTGTTGATATCTTCATCAAGGCTCTCTCACTCATCATCGACATTGCTTCCTAAGTAGCAAATTGATGCTTGTTGATCAACCCGCATCAATTTGAGGGGGGCTGTCAATGGACAACTTTGCTGTCCATATTTGTTTCCATACTAGTTTCCATATTTGTTTCCTTGATTTACTCTTCAGTATAATTAGCTTAATATTTGATAGATTGTATAGGGATAGAATTAGCATATATGTAATTCTTTCCATGTATAGAATTATTTGTATAGTTTATATAATAGAGAGAAATCACAAGGCCAATGATTCGGCCATTCATACAGTGTTTCACCTTATTTTGACACAAAGCACATAAAACTTGACATCCAATTTGTCCATGACCAAGTTGCACAACGCCTACTACATGGTCGATTTATTTGCAGTAAAGATCAGGTTCCTGACTCCTTCACCAAAGCACTTCCCACTGCAAGGTTTTCTTCCTCCATGACAATCTCAATATCTTGATTTGATATTATCTTCAAATATATCAAGATAACAATGGAATCAATTATTGGTTTGATATTATCTCCAACAAGTACAAAGTGAGGTATTTTAAAGTTTTTTGGGGGATAGTTTTGAGCTGCAAACATGCCCTAGATTTCTTGAACAAATTTAAACTTACGTTTGGCGAAATTCAAAAAGAAATTAATAGAAATGGAAAGTAAATTCTCCATTTTTGACGCATTCACACAAAAGCACAAGTTCAAAACTTCTCACATTTCTTTTTATAAGTTCAACACTCATCACATTAACTAGTTGCATTTGGATAGTGAAGTAATTTTAGATATTCTGTGAATAGTAGTGAAAAAAGAATAAAAAAATACTGATAGAATATTAAATAATAATGAAAAGTATATGAAAAATAATAATAAAATAATATATAATAATAGAGTTTTTCCACTACCCAAACTAGCCCTAAGGCTGGTCAGCTCGTTGCATGAGTCTTATAAACGTCTGGACTCTGAACGGGCCATAAGAAACAAGCGTAAAAAAGGATGGTCATAAATACCTTCTTGAGGATAGATCGAGTTGTAATGTACCTCAGCCCAAAAACTCAAGAAAATCACTGCACAACACAAGCATTGCATAAAGATTATTGTCTGTATGATATAAATTTCAATGGCACAAAACTGACAACTATAAATATCAAAAACCAAAAAATAAAAGGAATTGTAAACCAACAAAACAGAAATTTTTATATTTTACTAATACGATCATGACAACAAAAAATTAAAATAATAAAAATTGTTGATATAAATGATACACCAGTTTGGCACAATTTCCACAATTAACTTTTAATAGTTCCCCTATTAGATATCCATGGACAGCCTGGCACCAGTTTTAAAAATACAAAGCAACTTGAGCAGGAAATGGAAGTAGATCACACACACATAAAATTAGGCTAAGGTTCAAAAGTATTACCAAAGAAAGTGTAATGTGAGGAATAAAGAAGCAGAGGGAAATGGGGAATGATTTTTAACAAATACATAAAATTGGAAACCAGGAATTGAAAATAGAACTTGCTGCAAGTAGAATCAACAGAAAATTCTTTGCCAAGCCACTGTGAGCTCAAAAGACCAAAAGCAATCTATGCTCATAACAAAAAATAGCAAGACTCGGATTTTACCTCGACTTGGCTTCTGGAAATTTGAAAGAATTTCTATGCAACAAGTATCCTTAAACGATGTAATAAGAAAAATGTTCACACCATACTGCAACAAAAAATTCAGAAGTATTAGCGAAGGATAAAATGCACCTATAATGGACTAATAACTCTATAATAGTGATCTTTGGAAGGTAAAGTACAAAAGTAAAAACAGTGGGTTGAAAAGGAAGTTGGTGAAAGAGTGGCCAGGAGTTCAGAAAAACAATAGAGCCAGAGACAATTCAGTGACAAGCGAAAACTTTCTCAGCTGCAGGATACAAATAGAAAAACCAGTTGAACCACCAAGTTGTACTTTCAATCTACAATATAACTTCACTCTGTTTGTAATAAATGAACATAATCAGCATAAACTGAAGGCATAGGACATAAATACCTATATATAAACTTTGAACAAACCAAATAATGATGGGACCTCCGGACATTCATAGACTATCAAAGAAATCAAAATCTGACACAGTTCAAAGAGAGAGAAAATGATCATCAGAAACCATACCAAATCTGCAGCTGCTTGCAATGTGACATGATCACCCCACTCACCGCTCCTAGTACAATGAAAATGAAACTGTAACATCAGCAGATTCTTAGTCTTAAAAAAAATTATAAGAGAGCAAGATGGGTAAAAAGTTCAATTAGTACTCGGACATCTTCTCTGAATAATCACCATATTCCATGGGAACATATCCCCCATAAATCTCTGGATGAGACCTAAGCTGATGATAACAAACCATAAAACTAAATGATACATCAAGATACATATGAGCTCTAAGAAAAATCAAATTGAATCAAGAAAAAATAGCTATTCCATAAAAACAAACCTGATTCACAACTTGTTGCCTTACAAATTCGTGGTTGTCTGGTGTGCTATATAATTGATCTGATAAAGCACGAAACTGGGAAAATAAATCATTAAAAAGCATGTAGTATTCAACAAATATTACAACTAAAGCGTGGTATACAAATTATGAACTCATAGATCCCTACGAGAATTGTTAGGATGCTTAAGAATAAGGATAAACTAACCTGACAATTACCATCTCCTTGAACCTTGTGCTCTACAAAGTTGTACATCTGCAATCTGAGTACAAGGCACAAAGCAGCATCAGCTATCAAGCCGCTGAGAGGAGAAAAACTATCAAGCTCTACTCTAAAACAAATAAACAGCAGAACTAAGGAGGGGGAGAGAGAGAGAGAGAGAGAGAGAGAGAGAGAAGATTATCTGCCAAGAGAGAGAGGAAATGGTAAGAAAGTTTATAAATTTAACAAGAAAAGACTACACTTAGGACAATACCTTTCCAGAAGCCTCTGATGATCTGAAGTTACTTCATCAATTGAAGGAATTTCTCCATTAATTCTAGGAACATGCTGTTAAACATAAAGAAAGTTAAGTGTGACACCTACCACACCTATACATCCATCATAAAGTTCCCAACTCTTGAAAACTAAAACGTAATTTAAGACCTAATTTGCAATCAAAGTACATATCAATACTCATCAAATTTTTGCCGAGTAAAAAACAAATTTTTATAAGAGACAGAACCCAAAACCTCTTGAAAAATGTCTAGGCTCAACAGGTAAGCCATGGAGTTGAGAAATATGGTAGTTCTGAGATTATAAGCTTACAAGATTGCTTACCAATCACGCAAGAAAAAACACATAAAGGGCAGCTGTTTCTAAGTAACAACGTTTAAGTTTTCAACATAACATAGATGATCTAAAGTATGATAAGTGGAAACTACATATAATCTCCAGCCCTTAATGCTAGACCAACACATTTAGTTTTAGTACGGAATATTAAAAGCTTGGGGAGTGTGTAGGATGCAAGGGATCTTCTGTGCCCATGAAAACCCCCTTGGGGGCTACTTACAAAGTG
This sequence comes from Pterocarya stenoptera, assembly GCA_003123785.1. NCBI lineage: Eukaryota > Viridiplantae > Streptophyta > Magnoliopsida > Fagales > Juglandaceae > Pterocarya > Pterocarya stenoptera. The sequence continues at coordinate 5,750 of QEOT01123196.1, read as the reverse complement.
AGATCTACATGGGATTGTGTGATTGCAAAGATTGAGAGTAGGTTTGTAGAATGGAAAAGGACTTATTTGTCGAAAGGAAGAAGAATCACATTAATTAAGAGCCTTTCTAACCTACCAACATACTTTTTATCTTTATTTCCCCTACCTGCAGGTGTAGCTTATCAGATGGAGAAGGTTTTTCGGGCTTTCCTATGGGGTGAAACTGGGGAGGCTGCCAAGTTCCAGCTAGTTCATTGGGATAAGGCTTGCTCCCTGATTTCTAGAGGAGGATTGGGGCTTCATAAGTTGAGGTTTTCTAATGAGGCTCTTCTTGGGAAGTGGTTATGGGGGTACCAACAAGAAAGGGAATCACTGTGGAGGGCTGTTATAGATTCCAAATATGAGAGTGCTTGGGGGGTTGGTATTCTAATGAAATGAGAGGTGCACATGGCGTGGGGTTGAGGAAAAATAATAGGAATGGTTGGGTGCTTTGCTAGGCATTTTAGATTTATGATTGGTGAAGGCTGCAGAGTCAGAATTTGGCATGATCCTTGTTGTGGTTATAAGGCACTCAAGATTTTGTTTCATGCCCTTTTTTGGATTGCATATGATCAAGAGGCTTGGTGACAAATATTTTTGCCAATTCTAGTGGTTCTTTTTACTGAGACATTCGTTCTCTTGGACCTGCCCATGATTGGGAAATTGTCACCATCTGTGAATTTTTCAGCTTTGCTGCACACTTCGAGCATTGGTAGTGTTGAGGTTAACAAGATGCTCTGAATTCATTCTGGGAACAAGAAGTTTACCGTTTGATCCATGTATAGGATTTGGCAATTCAGAATCAAATTACATTTTCTTAGAAGCACATTGGAAGAGTAAGGTGCCTTACAACATTGCTTTCTTTGGTTGGACTGCTTCCCTTGGAAAAATTCTAACCATTGACAATCTAAGAAAGCGTGGTGCTCTATATGTGTGAAAAATGTGGTGAGTTTGTAAATCATTTACTTCTTCATTGTGAGGTGGCTAAGGCATTATGGGATAAGATTTCAGTGGGATCAAACTTGCATGGGTGATGCCTAGGAGGGTGGTGGATCTTCTTACTTGTAGGAGGGGCCTTCCAGGTAACCCCCAAATTGCTACAGCATGTAAAATGATCTCCTTATGTCTCATTTGGCGCATTTGGCTCAGAAAGAATGACCGGAGTTTCGAAGACCGGGAACGCTATTTGGATGATCTTAAATATTTCTTTTTCCATATTTTATTCCTATAGGCTTCTGCTGTTGGGATTAGCTTTCCTGATTTTCTTTCATCTATTTCTAGCCCATAACTTGTAACTATGTGTTCTCTTTTGTATACCTCCTGTGTACTTGTCTACACCTATTTACTTTATCTAATAAAATTTATTTTACTAATAAAAGAAAGTACAAATTAACAAAGTTATCGTTAACCAATTGATACATGAAATGGTTAAAAATAAGAAAAATTGGAGTATATTGGAATATCTTGAGCTTAAAATATTGGAGTATTGGAGTATAAGAATAATCATGGAGAATTATGAAATTGACCAAAATCAACTATGCTCAATAAGTAAAAAAAGAAAAAAAAAATAGAATAAAAAATAGAGATATGAAATATCTTCATTATATTTCTTTAATGACTACAAATTGATAGCATGTAATGTTAGGTAAACTTACAGGGATGGGGATCATTTCATCCAGTCTCCTGCCTACTTCACCATCAAGTGCAAATTCATTAGTTAGATCCGAAGAATAAGAATACCCTTTTGTATCACTCTGGCTAGGATGAGAAGTTGAAGGCTCTGTATCATCAGCTGCTTCCTGGCCGTAATTATGGTCTGCACATTGTAACAAGGTTATCAGGATAACTAATATATGAAAGCTGATGACTGCCAAGCATATCCATAAAGCAGCTTAGCCCAATACCTGAACGGTAGAAGTTCATTGATGGACTGTGCCAATCATGTCCAAGATTTGATGCTTGATAGTGCTCTTCTCCTGCACGTGAGTATCCAGATGCTTCTGAAACTGCAAGCTGCAAAAACTCTTCTTGAAGTGTACGCGCAATAACCTCATCATTCTCCAAACGACTACAATCAGTATCATAATGCTCTTGATCGATTCCAATATAAACGTCATCAGCACCATGATGTGTCATATCACCATAATATGCAGATTCGATGGGATCACCATCGAAAAGCTGAAGACCCCACTCAATGGCATCCGAATGTTCATGTATAATCATCTATGAATCCTGAAAGAAACTGCTTTCGGGATCACTGAACCAATTAGGATAATCCATTTAAATAGCTCTCAATTACGTAAGAAAGATTAATATTCAACTAAAGTTGCAATAATCACCCAGCGTCATGCTTCACCTTGAAGACTTCAAATCAAAATATTAAATGCATGTCTTAAATACTAGGGCAATTGATTTCACCAAGGTCACTAGTGAGAAAAAGAGGCTCTTAATTTATTATATGCAACAATTATGACCATGATCGCCATTCCTAGTAGTTCTGTGCGTCTAAAGATGCTTCAGTTTACTGAGATAGATACAAAAAATGCAGGAGCTGCTGGTATAGCATGAGAAGGCAAGGAGTCAAAGCTTGATTATCCTTAAAAAGACTACAAACATAATAGGCAAGCCAATTAGAGGCATGACCCTAAACGATGTATAAGTCCAACTCCAATTAAATATGATCAAATTAAGTATTCAAAAAAATTGAGATAATAGCTAAATCAGCACAATCAAGAGAGAGTAAAGTAGCCAGTAGAATATATTAAACTGATGAGGTCATTTTAGAAACATTCTGTTAGAAGATGCACAAACTGAACCAAGAAATTAATTATTTTTTAACATGAATCCCATATTTACTTATTTTTTTGAAAATGAGTGTGCGAAGCTTGAGCACTCTATGACTGCAAATATCATTTCCCTTATAATTTTTTAATGGCTATTAAACCTTTCACACCATATAAGGTCTACACGTCAGCTTTGCTCGCCACCGCGAATACTCAGCCTTTGGTTAATCTCTATCTTCAATAAAAAAGAATAAAAAACCCTGATCCTTGCTGAAGATTCGCGCTACTGGACCATTAAAAAACCCAAAGTTTGGGTAAGATGTACTCACGCATGGAGCACGCTACTTAAATCAAAACAAATCACAAATCTCGGAAACTAAGGGTAACAAAAAGAAAAGCTTATGAAAAAAAAAAAAAAAAAAGCAAAAACAACAACAACAACAACATAAATCGACAGCCCCAAATGAAATTCCGAAACTTCAAAACAAGAAATCCATCCACGATCCAACATCTACAAAGAGTACACAGGGAGTTATTTAACCAAACTCAAACATAAAGGAACTCTCATATCCACCCATCCTAATTTCAACCATCCAAATCCTCAAACCAGAAGAAGATTTAGGACGAACCAAACAATAACCCAAATACACAATCCTTCAGAATACAATCATTCAACATTGAAGCATACAGCAAAACGGTAAATTAGTGATAGAGTAAAAACTCACTCGAATCAGTCAACTTCGGTTCGGGCATCAATACAATCGACAGAAACCTCAACTTTGGTCAGGAAATGGGTTCAACGTAAGGATTCCAAATGGCACTGCTCCATGTATGGAAAGGTGTGAATGCACTTTATGAGGACGTAGCACCGAGTGGAAAAATCGAGGATCAAAATTGGAAATACTGCACTCCACGCCGATTTTTTATACAGTTGCCTCGGCCTTAAAAGTCTAACAAGTTTATGTGGAGGGTCCTTCGTAAGGATGTATTAGAGGGCTCCCAATTACGTAACTTCTCGGTGATTTAGGCGGCATTTTCCCTCCCAACGGTTTTTCTATCCAAGTTTGGTAATGAAGAGTCCAACGATGGCCGTTGGCGAAGATAAGATCGTTTAAATTTTGTTGAATTTCAAGAAATCTTTTTCTTTTTCTTTTTGGTGACGGTCAATTACTAGAATTCTAAAATAAGTGTGATCCACGTATGAAGTTATTCAATCTTATAATATTAAATAGAAAGGTTAGCATGTCCACTGAGTTTGTCCTTTCATCGTTCATGTACTTAATTTTTTTTATTTAGGAAAATGTTAGTGTACTTAAGTTTTTCTTTTATTTTGACCACTCATATATTTAATTTTTTTATTTAATGATTAATGAATTGACTTTTAGTGTATTGATTTTTTTTAAAAAAAAATTAATATATTAAAAAAATCGAAAGAAAAAGGAAAAGGTCAAATTTGTGCTATCCATGTCGTTTGGAAAAAATGAAAAAAAAAAAATTAACTTGTAGTTTGAAAAAAAAAAATTAAGGACCAAAATATCGATCGGTCGGTATGGCCGGCATTTCAACCGGTACGAAATATATAATATACCTATACCGAATCAGTGGCCGGTATAGAAAATACTAAATGTATCGACCGGTACGATGCGGTATTTAAAACACTATATGTCATGACTAAGATTGTAAGTCGGTCAGTCTGAACCTAAAAAACTAACCGGACCAACCTCCAAATCGGTCGGTTTAAATCCTACAAATTATGGATTGAGAAAATTAAATTTAGTCATGGGTCTATAAATTTTAGACGGAACCAAACCAAAATCCTATAAATTATTTTTGTAGTGATGCGATTGGTTATTTTGTAGTAGGGCGGTGATTGCGGGAGAATATATAAGGCTATTTATAGCTTTGGGATCAAGATTCAATTAACTGCCCTATCAGGCCATGATATTATATATTAAATAAATAAGAAATAGCACGTGTAATGCACTACAGATAGAAATTGGAACTTGACACAACTCTCCATTTTCTATGGCCTGTCAACTCCAGTCGGCAAATTTGACTCTTATATCAACATAATATGTCCTCGTTAATGTTTTTTTCTTTCTTTTGCAAAATTTCAATTTCTAGTTAGGTTTTAAAGTTTTTGCAAACCAAAATTTCAAATTCAAAGTTTCAAAATTTTTTCAAACCAAAAATTTTCATATTATCTCATCTTATTGTTATAATTTTTTTAAATTTTTACATAAAATATAATAAACAATTCAATTTTTTTTTTAATTTCAATTCAACTTTTTTAAATTTTAAAACAATAATAATATTAAAAAAATAATATTTTATTCAATTTTTAACTTTTATTTCAAACTAAAAATTCGCATCTCAACATTTAAACCTAACTTAAGTCTTATCTTGTCTCAAATTTCCTTATCTGAGTTTTGTTTGCTCTATTTTTACATAGTATTTTTCTCTAAGACAAATCAGAAGATTTGTTAGGAGAGAATTTATAGAAATTGAACAATACTCGTCATAAAAAAATTTGTGTACAGGAGTCTCAAATAGATGAGTATTTTGACTTGTAATATGAATTTTTTCCTGTATTGATTAATTACAATTATAACTTCAATTTTATTGAATAAAATTCCTATATATAAATATTGTCATATTCAATCAAAATATGATAAAACACGCAATATTTTGGATATGACAGCCCTTTTTTTGAATTTAAGATGTACCAAAGAACACGCAATATCCCTTCACGTTTGGGTAACTTCTCAACTTGACCAACAATTATTAAAACCCTTTCGGATTTATTCTCACAGGATGCAATGCCAACGGTTCCTTTATCCTGCCTTTGGTTTTCAACTAACCATGTTTTAACTTAATTTAAAGATATAAGAAAAGGGAGTGATCAGATGTACCAAATAAAAATCTCATACAATCGACCATATAGGAAAT
>QEOT01123195.1:0-45996 GCA_003123785.1 Pterocarya stenoptera | reverse complement strand
CGAATGGATCGGACCGGACCAAATGGGTGTTCGGTCCGGTCTAGGAAAAAGAATGGATCGAAAAATTTGGTTCATGGCCGGATCGGACCGGACCGACCCATTTACACCCTTACTTGTTAGGCAGTGTGGAATGGTGATTTTGTATACGTCCAGGTTGGGCCCAAGTTGTCGGATGAGGCCCAGGGATCATGGGAGAAACAACTATAGTAATCATAGGCAAAAGGTTGCCCACTAGGAGAGGTGGCAGGCATTGTGCCTGCCATGCATGTTGGCGGGCACCTCTACGCTTCTTGGCTTCCAGGCCAAGGAAGGTGAGCATTTTGCATGTTCCCATGCAAGGTGCATGTGGCCAAGAGACACATTGTTGGGCAACTTGTGGCCATGATGCATGTGGCCGAGCAATTCCAGGGGGCCAAGCAACTCATGCCCAATAAAGGTGGCTGCCAAAGAAAGCTAAAATTGAGGAAGGTGAGAAGCTTCAATGGTGGCCTTGTAACTTTGGCCAGGAGCTCACAGTGGCTCATGGACTTGAGTCCGAGCTGTTGCCTAGGCCGAACAGTGCTTCGGCCGAGATGCAAGTACCGAGCATGGCGTTGCCTCCTGTTGGTTGTCCACTTGCATGGTCAAGATGGCACGGCTGCCCGCATGCATGTCTGAGATGGGGCGGCTGCCTGTGTGCTTGGTCAAGCTGGGGAGGGGCTCCCTTTGTGTGCACAGGGCAATGTGCGCCCGGAGCCCACTATGCAAAAATCGCCGAGGACAACCGCGGTCACTGCAAAAAATGTTGGTGGCCCTCGTGGTGGCTGCCTGTCACTTTCATTTGGCCCACGAATGGTGGGCAAGTAGCACCACAGCCTCCACGGATAGGAGTAGCTCTTGCAGAAGTAGAAATCTATGTGAGGGGATTCAACCGATGGCTCCTCCCCTCGATCCCGACACATTAATGAGAGACAAATTCGAGATCTTGTCCTTGAGAATCAGATGCATTAAATGGATCTCAAAGTGGCTTGCCCCGAGGCTGGACGCCTGTACCTAACTAGGGCTACCGCATTAAATGCAACATCCCGCCATCCCAGAACAGAGAATGATGATCGTGGTGGGCGGGGTTTACAAGGGATGAGGTATAAGTAAAAGCAAGCCAATGATGTGAAGAAGGTAACTTCAAAAATGAACTCTCTTCCCTCCTAAAAGGAGCTCTTGCTGTTACTGATTTAGGCATTAAAGACTTCTTGGCACCGACCATCCCTTCTACTTTCCCCTGCAGATATCAAGTTGCGGTACCGAGAGACGACTACAAAACACGCCTAAACAGTTGGTGTCGTTTGTGGGATCCAAATTTTTTTGGCCTAGCAACGATAGTGTGCCTTTGTATGCCGACCACTATACGCTCTTGCACAACATTCGAACAACAGTACTCGTTGGTAAGCATGGAAGGAAGAGTAGTGGAAATGGAAGAGTTGGTAAAGAAGTTAACTTCATAGACCAAAGCCCACCAACAAGAGAGCGAGGCATTGAAGTGAAAGAACACCGAGTTCGAAGAAAGTGCCAGGCTGAACAAGACCAAGAAGACAGAAGGGGAATTGCAGACCGCCGAAGGAGCGCGGCCTGAGGACGATGAGTGAAAGCGAATGTGCGATGAAATGCAAGGTCTCATGGACAAATACGAAAAGATGACGAAGAAAATAGAAGGGTCGTTGTCCATGGACCAAATGCGAAGAAGCACAGACCTACCCTATAGTTTGGAGGTGATGGTTTTCCCGCTCCCGCCTAAGTTCAAGGCCTTCCAAATGGAAATGTATGACTAGTCCAAGGACTTGGCCGAACATTCAAAGACTTTCAAGACCCACATGATGTTGCACGGTTTCCTAGGGGAGATAGTGTGACGGACATTCCCCCCCGGGAAGCCGTGCAACATCCATAGCTTTAAGGAGCTGAGTCGGCAATTGAAAAAGAAGGAAGCTAGCCGCTTACCTCCTCACTATGAAGCAAAGGGAGGAGGAGAGCTTGAAGGCGTACCTATACCACTTCAACAAGGAGCGGCTAACCACTCACAATCAAGACGAGAAAATCACATTGTCATCACTCCTAGGTGGAATTTGGCCCCTCAGCCCATTCATGGCCAAGATCGAAAGAAGAACCTCGGGGACCTTGCGGGACTTCATGGACGGGGTGGATGATTTTGTTAACGTTGAAGATACCCTTCAAGCCTTTACCACGCCTAGGCATGCTAACCCCGATCGAACTACTGATACCCTCAAGAGAATGCAGGGGCAAAGGCCCCCAAAAAAGAGCCCCAAGCAAGGAAGTGGCAGGGAGAGAAAAGGAGCGACGTCAAGACCTCTGCAAGAAGAAAGCACCTAAACATGAGTGTGCAAGTGTGGGAAGATGAGCAGTCAAGGGCAGGCAGCGACCATAGCCAAAGAGCTCGTGAGTATTACACCTTCCACGAGGAAGAGGGGCACCATACCAAAGACTATCAGTTCTTGAGGTGGAAGGTCATGGATGAAATACGGGATGACGTTAGGTGAGAGATCCAGGGAAGGCTCTCAGACACTTGAACGCTCGCAGCCCCTTGCCCCCTAGGCAAGCAAGCCATGACAGATAAAAGCCAAGGCAAGAAGGCGAACGAGCAAAAGCCCTAGAAGAAGGGAGGTGAGCCCCTCAAAATAGGACTACAACAACGTCCCCCTCAGGGAGATCCACACCATCATTGGAGGGCCTGCGAGCGAAGGAGCTTCGGCATTGAGTAAGAAGGCCTACGCCAGAAGAGCGAGGTATGAGGAGATTTTCAACATTGGGAGATCACCAAAGCAAGCCCGAGCTTAAAGGACCCCTACCATAACCTTGGACTATGCCAACTGCAAGGGGTCATCTACCCACATGATGATGCCCTGGTGGTAACGATGCTAGTGACCAATTATATGACCCAGAGAATACTAGTAGACAGTAGCAGCTCAGCCAACATCCTTTTCTAGGAGGCCTTCCCCAACATGGGAATCAACAAAGACAGGTTGTGTCCCTCCCCCATGCCGCTAAAAAGGTTCTTGGCGAAAGAGTGCAACTGGTGGGGTCATTAGCACTCCTTGCCACTATAGGGGCAGGAAGATTCTTGATAACCACCATGGCAGACTTCTTAGTGGTCAAGACCCACTCCTTGTATAACACCATAATCGGGTGGTCAACCGTGAACAACCTAAAGTTAGTAACCTTGACCTATCACCTAAAGATGAAGTTCTTAACGAAAGACGATGTGGGTGCGATATGCAAGAACTTTGAGGAATGGGACATAACGAGCCTAAGTCCGAGTCCAGCTAGCAGGCGAAGCCTGAATCCGATCTTCGGCATCACTCCTAACGCGACCAAGAAGCTGATTATCTCCTCATTTCTCTTGATTTCACTGGTATTGTGTATTTATTTCAATTTTACTAGTATGTCCGAATTGACTCCTATGTCAAGAATAGCCGATATGAATGGGAAGGTTACCATGTTTCTACGCACCATCTCGATGATGAATAAAGGGGAAACGGCTCTCCCAAGTGTCTCAGTCCCCCCTCTTCACTACCAAGAGGGGTTGATTGCAGATCCCACATGGTTCTCACGGCCAATGCTTCGTGCTCGCGCCTCAGCAACGAAGTGCGGAACACCTCTCCTAAGTGTCCTAGTGCCCCCTTGCCACCTAGAGCAATCGATTGCAGACCCCACCTAGTTCATAAGGTGGATGCTCCACACTCGTGCCTCGACGACGAAGAAGGGAAACACTCTCCCAAATGTCCTACTCCCCGCTCGCCACCCAAAGCGGTCGATTTTTTATCCTATCTAGTTCGTAAGATCGATGTTGTAATGCCCCGATGCCAAAGGTCCGAAGAGTTAGGTCTTATTACTTATTATCAACTCTAATATCACAGTTGTAAATAATCCAAAAAACCTATAAAATATTCAACACAAATATCCATGTTCCTTCATAGGGACACTAAAGAAATCCTCAATAAAATAAATTAAAAACTCACCAAAGAAAATCCATAACTTAACATACCAAAATAACTGAAAACAATAGCTCTTTTAAACATGACCCAATAAATACTTGTACCAAATGACACTTATTCCTCTACGATCATCACACATTGCTAAAACTTCATATTCTTGTTTTCCAGCTGAACCATCAAAATTACCTGAAAAATATTGTAAAGATAAGGGATGAGTTATCAACAACTTATTAAACAGAGAACATATACTAGTATGTAAACATGAGCATTTTCATGGAGTTCAGAATGCAAACAACATTTTAGTTTCAGAGATGCAGATCCAAAATCATATTATCAGAATAGCAGAGCAATAGTTCAAAATATTCATAATCAAAAATATCATTTGTTATAACATGATTGAATATCTCCATCCTATCATATCATATCAGAGTATCATATCAGAGAAAATTATGTTTAATAAATGCGCATTTTACGAAAAGCCAAGCAAAATATAAATCACTTTGTTACCAGAGCGATTGCACTCAGAACAGAGACTACTATTATAACTTGTGGTAGAGCCAGAGGTCACTATTATATATCTTGACAAGACCAGAAGTCCCTATTGTTATCCCATGACAGAGCCAGAGGTCATTATTGTATACCGTGATAGGGCCATAGTTTACTATTATATCCCATGACAGGGCCAAAAGTCACTATTGTATCTCGTGACAGGGCCAAAGATCACTATTATATCCCATGACAGAGCCGGAGGTCACTATTGTATCCCATATTGTATCCCTTGGCAGGGCCAGAAGTCACTATTATATCCCGTGACATGGCCAAAGGTCACTATTATCACTCGTGGCAGGGCCATATATTAGAGCAAAATAGAATCAGAATCACCATATCAAAACCAGAATTAGAGTCAGAACAGAATCGAAAATCATGCCAAAGGTTTTCAAATGCCACAATATATCAAAACAGAGTACTGAAATTCAGATCATTTCACATTTTCCAAAACAAATTCAGAACATCTTCACGTTACATGCAAAAATTATCAGATTTTCATATTTGCTCATTTTTCTTAGTTCAATAACAGAATGTAAAAAATAAGCTCATATCTACACCAGTCATGCCAAAAAATACTTTATTCTTATACATAATTTCATGAATAATGCTAAACAAATAACTGAGGTCGTTTCAAATTTCTTTTCATAACAAAACATGCATATTTTTCAATAATCAACCTCAACCCATTTTATTTTTATGCAAAGTCTAATATATGAATCCCGCTTACCTAAACTTCTTAGCTTTTCAAAAATTGTTCACAACAATACTGAACGAAAATCAATCATCACCTATAAAAATTTTCACATATTTCTGTAAATTTTAAATCAACCACATATTTCGATATTTAAGCCTAGAATACTAAAATAACCTATTTTTTCCAAAACTCTAAAATTCTCATTAGCCAATGTCTTAAAATATTACTCTCCAAACTCATCGATGACCACTTAACTTAACATCCATAAAATTAGTATTCTTAAAATACTTATCTCTAAAGACCACTACAGCCAAAGAGTTAGGGGTTTGAATGAGTCTCCAACCTTGTTTAGCTAGGAGAGCCTCCTAAGTCTCTAGTCTCTAAATCCTTTCTAAGTTTTGTAGCCTTCTGAGAAATCCTTTTGCTTAAATTATAGTCCTTTTTAAAAAGCCTAAGCTGACTTGGCAAAATTTCTACAGTACCATTGGTTTTACTTGACTTGTCTTTCCTATATATATTGAACTCGACTTTGTTTTACACACAAGTTTTTATTTTAAGAGAATAAATGAAGTTTTAATTGTAATTGTTAACTGTTTAAAATTTTAGTTTACTTAATTTGGAGAAGCTTATGGAGTGCTAGAGATTTAATTAAGGAAGGAATTAGGTGGAGGATAGGAGATGGTAAGAAGATTCAAATCTGGGGTCAGAAATGGTTGAACACACCATCCTCCTTTTCAGTTCAGTCCCTAATTTCAATACTTAGTGCAGATTCAAAGGTAGCAGAACTCATGGTGGCCAACAAAAGAGAATGGAATGAGGTACTAGTTAAGGCCATTTTTGAGAAAGATGTGGCAGAACAGATTATAAGTATACTACTTAGCAAAGGCTTGAAGGAAGATAAGGCAGTATGGGGGCCAACAAATAAAGGAATCTTTACTATGAGCAGTGCATACTATCTTTTATTAGAAAAGAGAAGAAGGTGTAAAGGGGAAACATCCTTAGAAATACAGAGTGACAACAGATGGAAGAGCATTTGGGGGCTAGAAATTCCAAATATGGTGAAGGTGTTTCTGTGGAAGGCAGCAAATGAGCTACTTCCTATAAAAAAGAACCTTTTTTAGAGAAAGGTTGTTGAGGACCCTTTCTGTCCAGTCTGTTTTAATGAGGAAGAGTCAGTTACACATGTGTTATGGGAGTGTCTAGCAGCTAACGATGTTTGGGCAAATGGCTTGAGTGCAGTTACGAAGTGGAAAAGGGAAGTGGGAGATTTTTTGGGTTTGTGGGAGAAGCTGATGGGAGGTTTGGATAAATCTAAACTTGAGGAGATAGCTGTCCAGCTAAGGAAAGTGTGGCTGAGAAGGAATACACTAGGTTTTGAAAAGAGACTCACATGTGAAAAAATTTTGATCTCAACTTCCATTGAGACTCTGAAGACTTTCAAACAGGCAAACAGTTTGGTTAATAGTAACTTGGAATCTCAACAGAGTGCAATGACAGTAAACAAGACTGGATGGGTTCGACCTGAAGCAAACTTTGTTAAGGTTAATTGGAATGCATCTTTGGATATAAAGGAGAGGAAAATGGGGATGGGGGTGATAATTAGGGATGAAAAGGGAGAGGCTTTGCTTGCTGCATGCGATAGCAGAAGGAATGTGGTGTCACCAGATATTGCAGAGTGTCAAGCTTTGTGGAAGGCTATGCAGTTGTGCAATGATCTCAATATACAAAATGTCATCTTCGACGGAGATGCCAAGGCTGTCATAATGGTAGTTAAGGGAGATGAAGAAAATTTTTCTTACATTGGTTCTTTAATTGATGATATTAGGCATGTATTGAGTTTTAGGAAGAGTTGGTCTTTACAATTTGATTATAGAGAAAAGAATACAGTTGCACACAATTTGGTAAAGGCTGCCTTACACATAGATCATGAGGAAAAATTTTGAATAGAAAGTGTTCCAGATTTTATTGTAAATAGTCTAGATTTTGATAGAAGATGTATGCAGAATATTCATATATGAAAGGTTGAGGTTTATTCAAAAATGAAAGGTTGAGGTTTATTCAAAAAAAAAAAACGTAGAAAGGATTTAAGGGTATTTTAGTAATTAAAGGAAAACTTGCATGCACTTGGGAAGGACTGAAAATGGAAATCATAAGAGGATAAAGTAGGCTTATGGGAGAAGAAAATCGTGCGACCTAAAGAGAACGAGCAAGAGGGAGGCGTGCGGAGGAGCCAGGCACTAGGCAGCGGTCATGGGTGGTCCGGCGATGTGGAAGGTGACGCCAAAAAGAAAAAAGATTATTCTGTAGGCTAGTTTCAACAAATGATTCACAGGAAAGAAAATAAGAGATTATCCAAAAAATACAGAAAAAACGTCTCTGATGTCAATTCAAATTATCATTAATCAAGAATGATCCAAATCAACCCACAAGCCGAGTTGTAATAGCTGAAAATCGACTGTATTGGAATTTTACCAAAAATAGCAAAATCTCAATAATCATGCCAAAATCAAATACATAAACTAAGAAGTAATCTGCCAAAATTCTGGCCTAAATCGAGTTCAGAATCACTTCCAAAATAGTAAATGAAATATTACCATAAAAGGCAAAAAAAACTAAAAATAGAAAAATAAAGGGAAAAACAGTAGAATTTGGCCTAAAAAAAGATGCACACCGAGCATAGCTGGGTGCCCACGACGTGTGCGTCGAAAAAAACTTTCTGAATTGAGGTTATATGCGCGATTCTGATAACCGTAGCCAAAGTTATGGCTAAAATACCGGAACGTGCCCAAAACTGCCCCAACCAAGGAAAGATCACTATTTCCTGCCTTCTTTGCACTGATCTGTCACCTCAAGGTAGCGCAGTCAATGTACAATCTGACAACTCAGCATCATCTAATTCAGATCCTCCTGCATCAAAAGGTGAGTGGCTGAGTACTGATGAGAGAGAGAGACATGGTGAAAGAGAAAAAAATCTACTTTGAAGGAGACAATGGAGGAGAGTCAGTGGGCTCACTGATCAGCACAGAGTGACGAGGGTATCACGGCCTACGGTTTCTGTTGCTGATGGCGGCAGCATCGAAGTGGAGGGGGCTGACGACGTGGCTCATGGTGGCGATGATTCCCCTGTTTCGGCATGTGAAAACAAAGCCCTTCACGTCCAAAGCTTATCGGCGACTGGGCACGGAGGTGCAGGGAAAAGTAGTGGTGGCTGACTCGAGTTGGGCTTCTGCTATGAAGCGGCATGTGTCAACTGGGCTTGTTGCTTCTGTTGGAGATTTGCAGTGGTGCGAGTCATGCATGATGGTGGTTGGCTATAGTTGCTATGGTGCTGGCATCAGTTTTTACGTGAAGATGGAGGCCGATATGGGTCTCGGTGATGGTGGTTAAAGAAGGTAGCAGCGGCAGCAACGCGGTGGGGGGATTTACGTGGAGGGCTCGTTCGTGGCTTCGTTGTTGTGGTGGCTGAGCAATGGGTGGTTCTCATAGCTGACTACGGTTATGGAAGGGAGCCAAGGCTTCTGCTTCACGTGGGGCTTAGGTTTTTGGGATTCTCTAAACGCAGAGGGAGGTTGCAGCTTGAGGTTTTTTCATGTAGGAAGTACGTATATATAGGTGATTGAAAACAAAGAAGAAAAACCCTAGAGAAGAGGAAAAGAGAGATGTGCAAGCATGGGCTACGGGAGTGGTGCGAAGTGGGGGCTAGGGATTTAAAAAAAAAAAAACACAAAACTATTTGAACGTTGTGAGGGAAACTAACTAGAATTTGAAAACAATAGATATCCCTACAAATACGGAGCTGCAAAATACATATATCAAAAAATATATATATTTATATAATAAATAAATCATAGGTTAGATTCTTGAAAATAAATAAATAGTGTCCTATGAAGGAACATGGATATTTATGTTGAATATTTCATAACTTTTGATTATTTATAGTTGTGATATTGGAGTTGATGTGAAGTAATAAGAGCTAACTCTTTGGACCTCTAGGAGTGGGGCATTACAATTGATATCAGAGCTAGTTTGAGATTCTGCAGACTTTATGGATTGAGGTTTTAGAAATATGAGGTTTAGGGTTTCTGCATATTTTAAAGACGAGTTTGATAAGGTTTGAGGTTTAGACTTTTGAAGGTGTGCGTAAGCTAAATGGAAAGCTAGGTTTGAAGTTTTGCAGACTATAACATATGAGGTGTTGGATATCTGTAGGTTTAGGTAGTAACTTCATATTTGAGGTATAGAAACTTGAGGACTAAGAAATGATTATGTAGAAATTTAAGGTTTAGATTTCGAAGGTGTTCATAAGCTTGATCGAGCGCTAGGATTTGAAATTATGCAATCTTTGAAAAAAAAATGGTGACGATGGTGATGTAAGATTTGAGAATTTTGTGAAATTTTTTAAAGATGATATTTAAAGGTTTAGATTTCAGGTTGACTTCATGGAATGAATTGTTGGTTAGGAAGTGTAGGTTTAGACTTGTGACATTGATTTTTTAGAGGAATTATTAGGCTTGTAAATCCAATGTGGGGGTTAGTTCCTTTTAAAGGTTAGTTCCTTTTAGATGTTCTCAGTAAGCAGAGAACATATACTAGTATATAAACATGAGCATTTTCATATAATTCAGAATGAGAACAAAACATTTTAGTTTCAGAGAAGCAGATCGAAAATCATATTATCAGAATATTAGAGGAAAGTTCAAAATGTTCATATTAAAAAATCTCCTTTGGCATAACATAACTGAACATCTTCATCTTATCATATCATATCAAAACAGAGATCATGTTTAACCCCCGTGGTAAGGTTGTGCATTCTGCGGAAAGCCAAGTAGAATATAAATCACCATGCTACCAAAGTGATTGCACTCAGAGTAAATACCACTATTATATCTCGTGGTAGGGCTAGAGGTCACTATTGTATCCCGTGACAATGCTAGATGTCACTATTGTATCCTGTGACAAGGCCAGAGGTCACTATTGTATCCCATGACAGGGCAAGAGGTCACTATTGTGAGGGCGGCCGAGCAGTCGAAAGGTTAGGCCCACCTGTTGACTCTCAACGAGACATGTATAAGGTCGGACAATCGAAAGGTTGGACATGCCTATTGACTCTCGGGGAGTTGCGACCTGTCTTTTGTTTGACAAGGATGCTTGATTGTGCTAAAAAAAAATAAAACCAAATAGCGTAGATAATCCAAATCACGAATGTGAGATGGGCAAATCTAAATCATATGCTTGGATGAAATTGTCTCCTATTGGTTTTTTTTTTTTTTTTTGTTTAACTACATCTCCAAGCGAAGTTCACTGTGGCCATGTAAAGCATTGTTGCCAAGTCAATTGTGTCCGAGGACTTTTGTGTAGTAGTTCACTAGGGGAGGTGTGGTCGACAGTGTATGTCACATGGGCTATGCAACGTACTGTAGTGGTTGCCCGTTGGAAAGACTTGCACAGGGAGGTACTTGTATCCAGTCAAATCTGGAAAAGGCTTGCTTGCACATGTTGTGATGGTTGCCCACCATGGGTGAGGATGCTTTGTGGCAGGCAAAAGGTTGCCCACTAGGAGACGTGGCGGGCATTGTGCCTGCCATGCATGTTGGCCGGCACCTCTACGCTTCTTGGCTTCCAGGCCAAGGAAGGTGAGCACTTTGCATGTTCCCATGCAAGGTGCATGTGGCCAAGAGACACATTGCTGGGCAACTTGTGGCTGTGATGCATGTGGCCGAGCAATTCCAGGGGGCCGAGCAACTCATGCCCGATAAAGGTGGCTGCCAAAGAAAGCTAAAATCAAGGAAGGTGAAAAGCTTCAACAGTGGCCTTATAACTTTGGCCAGGAGCTAACGGTGGCTCAGGGACCTAAGTCCGAGCTGTTACCTAGGCCGAACAGTGCTTCGGCCGAGATGCAAGTACCGAGCATGGCATTGCCTCCTAGATCCACTCATTATGGGTGGCAGGTGGCACCTGGCGCTGTGAGCCTCTACGGCACACGATGGGCGTGCGCCCAACTTGAAACTGTTCATGGCATTATGTGTGCCATTCATAGCAAGTGTACACTCTATATGTGTACTATATACCTACATGAACAATGCATTTTGGTGCACTGTGCACTTACATGCGTGCCATCCCATGTAATGGGTTCGGTCACGACTCATGTACCATGGTGTCTATCTAACATACACACAATTCTTAAGTGCACAGTCTGAAGTGTACATTGTGTTTAACCACATGGGTGAGGAAGTGGTTTACTCACCCAACTTTAAAGCTGTGAATACTTTATCTGAAGAAAATTTATCTGCTCAGTCTAAGATCATTTTGCAAGACATAAAATCATCATTCTTCCACTTTCGGTTTAGAACATTAGTCAGATCCCATAGACGACGCCAAATGTTGATGTCGAAAAATTGCACATTGGGTCGGAAGGTTAGAAATAGTCATTCTTAGCCCACGGTGGTGTCTCGAACCTCGATCGGCGTGGTTTGGAGCCTCCAGCGAATTTCCAGTACGATTGTATTGTGTCCTTATATACATCCATAGTAGTGAACATGATATAAATGTAAGAAAAATAAAAGAGATGAAGACAAATAGATTTACGTAGTTCGGCACAGTGCATACTTCCACGGATCTTTTGGAGGGAAAATCTACTATAATATGATAGTTTTATAATGTCTCATTGTTTCTTATCCTCTACAATGAAAGTCGAATGTCTATTTTTTGGTGGAGATCTTTTTAGAGCCCTCTTCGTCAGATTGAAGAAGCTCCAGCCCCTATTAAGGTCAAGAAGTCCCTCCTTTATCCTCTATCTATCCTTGCTTTATGTCCCCCCCTTCTCTCTCTTTATGTCACATCCCACATTCCTAGGACTCACCTTATTTCCTCCCGTCTTTGTTCCCTTTTTGTCGTCTTCTTCTCTCTTCCCTTTCGATGAGATCCCTCCTTGAGACTATGCTTGATAGATCTTATTGGATCATTTCTTTTTCTTTTTTGCACATTAGAGGTGAGTCTTGCCCTTACCCTTTTGTTTGTAAATGGGGATGGTTTACTTGTGTGTCGAGTGAAAAGAGGTGGGCCATATGGCCACCCCGCCTATATGGCCCACCTGCCTCGATGAGAGTTATGGGGAGAGCGAGGGCCGGTGGTAGTGTTGTTTTTTAATTGTATTATATTATCACACCTCAAATAATTTGCAGATAACTGAAAAATAATAAATAACCTTTTTAATCGTATGTTACCATAGGGTTGATGAAAGAAAGATGGTTGAAAAACTTATGAATGAGATTGCTTATTTATTCAAGTACCATTTATTTTTTATTGTTATAAAAACTTATCTTTTGATTTTTATATAAACCTCACATCAAAAGATTATATCTAATAATATTTTTTATATTCTATAAATTATAAATAACAAAATGGGAAAAAAATAGGGTCAAGGTTGGAATGTAGAGTTGGTAAGGGTTATTCTCAACCATGAAGAAGCTAATTTAGTATGCAGTATCCCTGTCAGTTTAACTGGCCTCTCTGATAGAAGAATGTGGTTCTACTCAAAAAATGGGGCTTTTTCAGTAAAGAGTGCATACCATTTAGAGATGGAGGGAAGGTAAAGGGAGAGAGGGCAGGTATCTGAAATGGATAACTTTAAAGACGTATGGAGGTTGAATGTCCCAGGTGTGGTGAAGACTTTTTTGTGGAAGGTTTTAAATGAATGCCTTCCAACCAAGAAAAACTTGTTCATTAGAAATATATGTGATTCCCAGCTCTGCCCTGTTTGTATGAGGGCAGTGGAGATTGTAGAGCATGTGCTGTGGAGTTGATGTGCTGCTTCTGATGTGTGGCTAGAATTCCCTGTTTCTATTCAGAAGTGGTATGGTCTATAGAAAAGGATTTTTTGGTGTTATGGGACTCTCTAAGTAAGAGACTATCTGCAAATGAGTTGGAATGGATGGCTGTCACTATAAGGGATATTTGGATGCACAGGAATAGATTTGTCTTTGAACAAATATTTTCCAACCAAGTCAACTAATACAAGGGGCAAAGAGAAGTTTCAGCAAGCTCAGGAATGGACCAAAGCAACAGTTCATTCTCAAGGTGTGGTGAGAGATCAAGTTAGATGGAAGGCACCAACAGATTTCAGACTCAAATTGAATTGAGATGCTGCTGTGGATTTGAAGAATAGTAGAATGGGAGCTGGCATCATTATCCGAGACTCCATGGGGGAAGTTTAGGTTGCACTTTGTATGAGTAAGGTAGGTGTCTTTAAGCCTGTCGTGGATGAGATTTTGGCTCTGTGGAGGGCTGTGGAATTGTGTGTGGAGTTGAACTTGACTAATGTCATTTTTGAAGGTGATGCATTGGTTGTGGTGCAAGCTGTTAGCAGCAGAGAAGGCTTGTGTTCCTAGTATGGACACTTGATTGAGGATATTAGAACTTTCTTTGTTAATAGAGAGGGTTGGAAAATTATACATGTTCATAGGGAAGGAAATAAGGAAGCACACAAATTAGCTAGATTGGCTTTATCTTTTTTATAAAGGAAGTAGTTTGGATGGAGGATTGCCCTGAGAAAGTGAGCAGGGAGTTGATGTTTGACAATCTTTGTAATTGTTAACCTTTGAAATGAAGTATATGTTTTACAGTTAAAAATAAAAATAAAAAATTACCCGCCTAACCAGCTAAAAACTATAATTTGCCACTTTGTTCCTTAAAAAGATAAAAATAACCCCTACATATTCTTAAAAAGAAAAAATATTACAAATAAATTTTTGAATAAAAATTTCATTTAAAAGCTAAAAAATTTGAGAATGAAGAAAATAAAATATTCCTAAAAACCATCTTTTAATATTTTTAGACATTTAGAAAAATAATAGTTAAAAAAATATGATTTTTCTAGCAAATATCTTTTTGAGAAAAATTTTTTAAATAAACAAATTTTCTAACCTTGTTATGTTTTCAAATTTTGATTTTAAAAAGAATCATTCTCTTCTTTTATGTTTTAATTTTATTTAATCTTGTAATTCTTTTTGGAGTATTTATGTCAACCTTTTATTGAGGACTGAGACTTTTTATAGTTTAGGAAGGCAATTGTGAACAATCTAAGTCTTAAGAAAGTAATTATAATGCTAGGTAGACTGATGGATTGGTGCATTCCTGTTTTTTTTATTTTTTTTTTAACATTAAGAAATGCACTGAATTGATTTTTTATCTTAAACATTAAGAACTTATGTACTGAATTATTTAGCATTGCCACGAGCTTCGCTTGCCATTTTATTGTTCAAAAGGTAATCAAGACGCTTCATGGGAGGGAGCTGGAAACTGAATTAAAGAGAAACACAAGGATGGAAACTTGGCATAATTTTTTTTCCGTACAACTTCAGACAACATTGTACATGCCATATACATCGAGTTTCTGCATATCCATCCTTCTGTGGGAAAATCAAGAGTTTCCAGATACCACTAAACTCATCAGAATTGGCAATCAAGAAGGAAAGTGAATTCTTGTGTCATTAGATAATATGATGGCTTATCATGGTTCGTGAGCCATCCATCATTGTTTCGGACGTGTTTCACACGTACCACAAGGTCTCTTGAAACAGCTAGGGAATGGAAGGCTAACCTACACCAACACAAATTTAAAGGAAGGCTCAGGGGTGATCAGGGACCTTCCGATGCCTAAGTTGGTTTTCTTGATGGGAATTTTTCTAGAAGTATTTGCTTGAATTAGTATGTACCTAGTGATCTATTTTTATACTGGGCATGGGGGAATATCTTGCACCCATCACCAGGGTGCAATCCCATCCCTCATGCTCCTGGAACCTAGGGCATTTAATGTGACATAGCATATCGAAGAAGGGTAACTAATGTGGCGTGGGTCTCTAACAAACACATCGGTGACCTCTCAGCATGTGTCGACGGCGCCTACCTTTTCCACTCTTTGGGTGCGGGTGATGGTTACTTCTCTCGCACGTCCTCAAGCCACAACTCATGAGTACCTGGGATGTGCCTGAGACACCCACGACCACTATGATGTTGCGTATCGAATGAAGGTTACTAATGCAACGGGAGCCTCTGACAGTTTCGTCGGCGACCTCTCGACCTATGTGGGCAGCGCCCTCCTTTGTCAACTCTTTGTCGGAGCTTCATCATTTTCCTCTATCCCTATTTTTATCATTTCAAGGGCCTCTTAGCCGGGTCTGCTCAATCCTCGAGCCATGAGATGGGCCTCTTATTTCTCACAGGGTTCTAAGTCGAATAGATCCTTAAGCTGAGAGACGAGCTTTTTATTTGCTGTTGGGCTCAACCCACTAGGCTAAGGGCGTTTTCACCCCTTCCAATCATAATTCATATGCATAGAATCTTGGAGGTCAGTTTCTGTGAAAAAGGACAATCTTGGCTATTGAGTTGTCTTTTGTTTGCCCATGTCATTTGCAATCAGGTTTGATCTTCAGCCAATGGACTACTTATTTTTGACATCATAGAGTAAGTACTATTTCTTTGAAAAATGACTTGAAATTTGTAGAATTCATGGACAATGTGAATGTAGATGGTAGAAAAAGGATAGTCAGGCTTGTGTAGAAGTAGATATTAACTTCAGAGGGAATTGTTTTTTGAAAAATACCAGTATGCCTCTCAAAGATGTCCACTAAATATGCTCACTCATATATATATATATATATATATATATTTTCCTTAATGATTATTGATTAAGAAATTGATTATTAGTAAATTTTTATTTTCTTAATGGTTAAAGATGTTTAAAAAATACTTAAAAGAAAACAAAAAAAAAATACTTACACTAGTGTGTATATCTGGAGTGCACATTTAGTATGCACCGTAGCTTTTTTTTTTTTTTTTTTTAAATTATCGTAGAAGTAGAAATTAACATTAATGATTTCAGATGTGTAGTAGACAATAATTACTAATATAATAATAATTTACGAAAAAAGAGGTGTTGATTCTTCTTATAAAAGTAAGAACATAAAAAGAAAGTAATGGTAAGGATAAATAAATGCACAAGCACTTTTTGCAAGAAGAACCACTTTTTGTAAAAGTGTAGATCTCACATAAAATAAAAAAATAAAAAAGTTTTTTACACTTTTTTATGATTGTGTTTACTTTTTTACAAAAAAAAAAATCTGTGCAAGTTTTGTATCTATTTTTTCATTTTATAATTGACTTATATTTATATAGATTTATTATTTATTTATTTTATTATCTTGTCAAAAAAAAGTATAAGTTCGCAACTTATTGAGTCGGTAGACTCACTATTTTATCTCTATTATTTTTTTTAAATGATTTTAATAATTGTAATAATTAGAATAGATGGCACGTGACATTTATTTAATTATATAAAAATCAAGTTTGGACTTCTTGACTTGGCATTCATACCCTATTAGTTAGTGTTGAAGTTCCGCCACATATACCACATTCATAACGCTTTACACGCTACCACTTCAGTTAAAAAATAAAAAATAAAACTTCGACTCTGCTCGCATTTATCCAGACAAGCTAAAGATAAAGTTAATGCTTTCGTTTCAGAGTCAAAGAGTTTAACAAAGAAAATCGATTCAGAACAAAAGAGAGGCGAAGGTGGTGAAGCAGTGTGTGAGTTAGCAGGTCAAGCGTGCCCATTCNAATTTAAACATTTCTACTTAATTTTTTTTTGGGGCCTTCTTCCACTAGGGGCCTTAGGCAATTGCCTAACTTGCCTAGTGGAAGAGCCGGCCCTGAAACGACGGCATCCAACCAGTTAACAAGGTAACCCAAGTTTATATGGCATCGAGTGATTGGCACCGAGTGCATGATAAAATAACCAACTGAAAGAATAACCTTCTAGAAGCAAATTTCAAACTCTCTCCGAAAATGTATTTGAGATGGTACCAAGTGAAACGGCACTTATTGAAAAAAAAAAAAAAAACCGCTTTAAACCGTATATATTTTGGAAAAATACTTTCTTTTTTTTTTCACTTTCTTCTCTGATTGCTCTCTTTTAAATCAATGCCACTTCGACCACAAGGTCAAGCCACTGTACATTTTTGCATTAAACTTTGTTTCATGAGGTGTCCTGACCTCATCTCAAGAATTTTTGTTTCAGATCCTGTAGTGGTTAGTGATTTATTGTTTCCTATAATGATATTTTTGTTTACCTACAAATGCATTGATATTTTCTGTTCTAAGAAATAGCTTGATAGATATGTTTATACATTTTTCAATACTCTGCTTGGGTGCCTATAAATGTCATAAATTTCAATATGTAAATAAACGACGTGGTGCATGCTTTAAATTGCAATAGTTTTCTTTCCCAACCGTATCTGTAGTAGAACGCCACCTGCCTAAATCTATCTAACCATGAAACTCCCAATGTTTATATTCACATCCTTAGCACATTGTTCATATATGAATCATCATGGGTTGTGTCGAGAGTTAATTTGTTAAAGTGTTCTTTTTCTTCATTGTTTTAGCAGTTCCTTTCATATTCCTAGAAGAAAGAAAAAGAAATGGAGATGGTGTGGGCCTAAGGTTGTGTGTTGGCCTATGGCGAATGATAATAGATGATATAGGAAGTGGAGCAATGATGTGTGTTGATGGTGAATGAAACAAAGATAGTACAAGTGTCGAACCACCAAGTAAATGATTCAATTACATAATTGATGTATAATAACACATTTTTTTTTTATAATAGGATTAATAGTAATGATGCTTTTTGGTTTTGTTTTCTACGTTCTAGGAAAATACATAGAACCTTGAAATTTTAGTCCTCCATCTTATGAATGTGATTATTGTGGAGCAATATTATGGTATAAAGAGAGAACTCAGATCTAGCACCTCATATGAGCAATATCTTGGCCAGCCAGCCATGGTGGGGAGATCAAAAGTAGGGTCTTTTAGAAGCATTCTTGACAGAATGAGAAAAAGAGTTAATAACTTCAACTCCATAATGCACAATTTATGGTGGGGGCAGCAAGACAAGGAAAGGAAGGTGCACTGGATTTCTTGGTCCTCTATGGAAAAATCAAAGTCAAAATGGGGACTGGGTTTCAGAGACATAAAGAGCTTCAACCTTGCTATGTTGGCTAAAAAAGGATGGCGCCTCATTCAACAACCCTACTCCCTAGCCTCCAAGGTTTTAAAATAGAAATACTTCCCCCACTCTTCTTTATGGGAAGCTAAAGTTGGTTATAGACCCTCCTACATATGGAGGAGTATCCTGGCTTCTCAGCCTCTTGTGGAAAGGGGCTTAATGTGAAGGGAGGGGAATGGCAAGAGCAGCAAAATATGGGAGGACAAGTGGCTCCCTTAGACCAACTCTGGTAAAGTGTATAGTGATAGACAGGGTAGGGACTCTCAAGCTAGAGTTAGCAGCTTGATTGATCCAGGCACTAAAGATTGGAATAAGGGTCAGTTGGACGATTTGTTTGGTGAGGAAGAAGCTAAGTTGATTACTCAGATTCCCCTCAGTTGCTCAAGCTTGCCGGATAAGCTAATATGGAGAAGTGCAACAAATGGCCAGTTTTTAGTTCGAAGGGCATACGACCTTCACAAGGGAATGGTTGCCCAATCCTAGGGCCAATCTTCTAATAAAGAGATATTTGAGGAAGGATGAAAGGTCTTATGGCAGCTTAATGTGACACCTACCATCAAAAATTTCCTTTGGAAGGCCTGTAGAAATGGTTTACCCACACAAAAAAACCTGTGCCAAAAAATAATTATTGAAGAGCCTCTTTGTCCCATATGTCCGAGGGAGGAGGAAATTGTCTTTCACATGGCATGGAGGTGCCCTGCAACTCAGGATATATAGGGGCAATGTTCAAAGTTCTTGCAAAAGTGATACTTTCCCCCCATGACTTTCAGAGAATTATGGAACCTGCTATGTCAATCTGCTGAAATGGAAGTCCTTGAAGAATTTGCTATTGTGTCGAGGCTCATATGGCTTAGGAGAAACATATTTATGTTTCGGAAAGATTTCCTTCATCCTAAAGTACTGAGCAGATAGGCTTCAGAAGCTTTGCTTGGAATGGAAGCCTGTAAGGTCTTGAGAGGCAAACAACCAAAGGAGATCTAGATAGCAAGGTGGTCACCCCCTCTAGAAAACGTGTTCAAAATGAATTGGGATGCTGCTGTCGATAAAACTAACTGCAAGGTTGGCATAGGGGTTATTGTCAGGGACTACGGAGGTCAAATGGTGGGTGTTTTGAGAATGACTAGATCTCTATACCCTGATCTTATTTTAGCTGAAGCTTATGGGGTATTGGAGGCTGCCAATTTTGGTCTGCAGCTTGGCCTTTCCCAGGTTATATTAGAGGGGGATTCAAAGCAAGTGGTTACTACTCTTTTGTCAAAGTCTAAAGTTGAGTCTACTATGGCTCTGATGACTCAGGATACATTTTTTCCCCCGTCAATATGTATCATGGTCTGTTATGCATGTTAGATGAGAAGCCAATAGAGTGGCTCATGTTTTAGCCAAAAAGGCTCTTTTGTCTTCAAATACTACGTAGACATTGAGGAAATTCCCTCTTGTATTTATGTTCTATTGATTAATGAATGAATTGAGCTTTAAGCTCCTTATCCAAAAAAAGAAGAAGAGAGAACTCAAAAATCAAGGATGCCCACTCAACTGAGATTTTCTCTTCGTTTTATGGAGGGTCAACTTGTGTTATCTTTATTTCAGAAGCCACCTTCTCTTTTAGAAGAACTGTTAAGTCTTATGGGTGGACAACATTGTAAAAGATTCAAGACATAAATACAAAGTTATAATGTCGTTCTTGCTATGACCTCAATAGATGGAAAATGTAGACAATAATATCAATGATGGAGGCAGTCCATACATCTTTCGAATTAATGATCAAAATTATCATAAAATTGGAACCCTACATCTAATAGATAGTTCTAATTCTTAATTTGCACAGTTATACTTCTATGATATTGAGAATGAGGTACAAAATCGAATGAGTGTACTGAATCACAACTCTAATAAAAATATTGAGTCATCTATTCTTATTGCATTGGTCCAGATGCTTAATGAAATGAATGAATTGGTGAAAGTTTTACGTATGGTAAGGAACCATATCTTAAAGGATGATATTCATCAAATGAGACTACGTCTTATTAGTTCAAGAACAACAGATGGAAGATAGCATAATTTGCCCAACTGTTCTGAGATTGCTACAATTATTATTGGTGATATTGGTATTTAGGATGCTCATCGGGATATTGTTGTTGAATATAAAGAATGTGAATTGAAAATGATTAATGAGTTGCATCTATCATATATGGTACTACAATATCCTCTTCTTTTTCCATACGGGGTAGATAGATTTAGGTTTAGTATTTTACATAGGACTGATCATATAAGTATATCAAGAAAAAAAGAATTCATTACTATGAGAGAATATTATGCATACAGATTGCAAGAACGTGAACGAGAAGGACACACATTAATATATGGCAGTCGTTTATTCCAACAATTTATTGTTGATGCATTCACAAATATTAAAGAGATCCGACTGATGTGGGTGAGAAGAAACCAACGTAAATTAAGGGTTGAGTTATATAGTCGATTGAGAGATGCAGTTTTGAGAGGAGATACAAGCGCTACATCTACAGAAAGAGAATTATATTACCTTCAAGTTTCATAGGAAGTCCAAGATATATGATTGAGAATTATCAAGATGCAATGGCTATTTGTAGGTGGATAGGTTATCCCAATTTATTTATAACATTCACATGCAATGCAAAATGAACATAAATTGAAAGTTTTCTATCTAAGAACCCAGGATAAAAAGTAGAGGATAGACCAGATATAGTCATAAGGGTTTTTCAAATTAAACTCGATCAACTTCTACATGACTTAAAACATGGCCAACACTTCGGGAGGGTGCTTGCTAGTAATACTTCCTTTATCATCTGTTATATTCATTAGTATCCTAAACTAGACAAATATGTGCGGTTCTAATTAAATTTATAGTGTTTTCAAATATCTACACTATTGAGTACCAAAAGAGAGGGCTATCTCAAGCACATATACTCCTTTTTTTACATCACGATGACAAACATCCAACTCCGAGATAAATAGATAGAATAATATCCGCAGAGATCCCAAATGTTAACAGAGATAAAATTGCTTATGATGCGGTGAAGCAGTATATGATTCATGGTCTATGTAGATTTATAAATCCAAAAGCAAGTTGTATGATTAATAACAAGTGTAACAAAAGTTTTCCGAAGAAATTTTGTAGGGAGACGTCATTTGATGAAAATGGATTTGCAGTATATAGGAGAAGAGATGATCCTGATATGTATATTGAAAAAAAATGGTTTAAGTTGGACAACAAATTTATTGTTTCTTAGAACGTGGACCTATTGGTCAAATATCAAACACATATAAATATTGAATGATGTAATCGTCCAAGGTCTATAAAGTATTTGTTCAAATACATCAATAAAGGACCTGACCGTGTGGCTAGAATTCTGGAAGAAAATCTTCATATAGATGGTTCTACAGGGTCACAATATTTTACTAATATTCATGAGATTAAATCGTATTTAGATCAATGTTTTGATTACCGTTTAGATTGAGGCATTGAAACAAGACATTTCGGTACCGGTACCACATCAAAATAGTCTATGTATGAATAAATTATATATATAAATTATATTTCAAAATAATCATCTATATATGAATAAATTATATATAAATTATAAATAATCTGGTCTAAATTTGAGGTCTAAAAATGAGCATGCAGTTTGAAAAAATGAAAAAAAAAAAAGAGTAAAGACTGAAATATGTATATCGGCTAAAATATGAAATATTGGCCGGTACAGGCTGATACTGCCGAAATTCTAACCAGTATGAAACTATATCCTTCTCTATACTGGCTACCCGACTGGTATGGCATATTTCGGCCTTATCAGCCGGTATGAAATGAAAATCGAAACCTTGATTTAGATTGCAGATGTATTTGCAACGAAAGCATGTTGGAGAACATTTCGGTTTGACATTCATTATTCTGAAACGGAAGTGGAAAGACTAAGACCTCATTTGTTTTCGGAGATGAAATGAGATGAGTTGAGATTAAAGTTAAAAAATTGAATAAAATATTATTAGAATATATTTTTTAATATTATTTTTATTTTGAGATTTGAAAAAATTGAATTGTTTATTTTATTTTGTATTAGAATTTGAGAAAATTGTAATTATTAGATAATATAAGATGAGATGGATTTGAAAAAGCTGAATTATTTATTTTATTTTGTATTGAAATTTAGAAAAGTGTAATGATGAAATTGAGATAAGATGAGATGAGATGTTTTCAAAAACAAACGAGACTAAGTTTCCATCTTGAAAATGAGCAATAAATTATATTTGAAGATTCAGATGACTTAGATAATGTACTCAATCGACCAAATATTTTACAAATAAAATTTACTAAATGGATGAAGGCAAATGCTCTGTCTGAGGAAGCAAGAAATTTAACATACTCGGATTTTCTATGTAAATGGATTTGGAATAATAGAGATAACGAATGGAATATGAGAAAGCAAGGATAATGTGTAGGCTAAATATATTACTCACATCCTGGAAGTGGTGAACGATTTTATTTACGCATACTTCCTAATATAGTCAAATGGCCTCGATCTTTTGAAGAAATAAGAATAGTAAAGAACATATTGTACCCATATTTTAAGTCGGCATGTTATGCCCTTGGTTTACTTGATAATGATAAAGAGTGACATGAATCTCTAAATCATGCTTCACAATGGGCATCTGGGAAGTAACTACATGAATTGTTTGTCATAGTATTAATTTTTTATAAGGTTGCAGATCCTTATAATTTATAGATTGCTAATTGGGAGTTGTTATCTAAAAACATTTTTCATCACCAAAGAAGAGTTTTTCATTGTGAAAGCTTACATCTTACCGAAATACAAATAAAAAACTATGCACTTTGTGAAATTGAATAGTTGTTCGTAAAAAGTGAAAAATTGTTAAGAGAGTTTAAAAATATGTCGTATCCAGATGTATTATTACTTGGAGAAAATAATAACAGATTGCTACAAGAAGAGTTGGACTATAATAAGGTCGGGTTAAATGAGGAATACAACAAGTTATTTGTTAATCTTAATGTTGAACATAGGAGAATATATGACTCTGTCATTGAATCTGTGAATGGTGAAAATGATGGTTTCTTTTTTGTATACAAACATGGTGGTATAGCAAGAACTTATTTTTGAAAAATATTGATATTTCGAGTACGTTCAGAAGGAAAAATAGTACTTGCAATTGCTTCATCCGGAATTGTGGCTCTATTATTGTCTGGTGATCGAACTGTTCATTCAAGATTTCAAATACCAATTAATATGTCAAATAATTCAACTTGCACATTTAAACAGGGCTCTCAAATTGGAGAATTAATGGTAAGGGCCAGTCTCATAATTTGAGATGAGGCTTCTATAGCTCATCGAAATTGTTTTGAAACTATGAATCGTTCGTTAAGAGATATTTTACAATTTACTAATGTAAATAGTGTAGGAAAACCATTTGGGGGGGAGACAGTTGTTCTTGGCGATGATTTCTGTCAAATATTACCAGTTGTTTCCAAAGGTCAAAGAGAGCAAATAGTTGAGTCAACTATTAATAGATCTTCATTGTGGTGGGATTGTGTAGTTTTTACAATAACTCAAAATATGAGACTCGACCAAAATATAGGAGATATTGCTACAAGAGATTTTGAAAATTGGATCTTAAGAATGGGTGACGGTGACTTGAGTTTTGTTGAAAGTGAAGGAATGATTGAGATCCCACCTGATTTAATTGTTTAGTCTAATAATCATCATCTTACCAATATCGTAAATGCTACCTACCCAGATTTGAGAGATAAATGTAATAATTCAAGATACTTGAGAGAAAGAATAATTCTAGCACCTACAAAATATATCGTGTAGGATATCAATGATTACATAATAGATCAGCTCATCGATTTGGATGAACAAGTATTTTTCAGTGTCGATTCATATGTAAAGTTGGAGACAATGTTACAGAACAACAAACAGTGTTTCTGATAGAATTTTTAAATTCTTTAAAATTTTTCAGTATTCCAAATCATAAATTGAGATTGAAAGTAGGAATACCAATAATGCTATTTCAGAATTTAAATCAGAGCAATGGTCTTTGCAATGACACTTGACTTATAGTTACTCAGTTATCAAAATAGGTTGTTGAGGCAAAAATCATGACTGGAACGCACGTTGGAGAAAAAGTATTTATTCCTCGCATAATTTTATCCCCTTCTGATTCTCAATTGCCTTTTTATATTGAAGAGAAGACAATTTCCAATCTTTGTATGCTTTGCAATGACAATCAACAAAAGTCAAGGCCAAACATTAGAACATGTTGAGCTTTTTCTTGAAAAACCAGGTTTTAGTCATGTCAACTATACGTTGCAATATCTAGAGTAAAGATAAAAGAATGATTAAAAGTTCTTGTCATAGAAAAAAAGTCTACGATGGTCGTTTCTGTATAAAAAAATATTGTATATAATGAAATCTTCAACAATCTGCCAAAAAATATTTAATTCTCATCTATTTTTCAATTATATTTGTTTCTTATGTTACCTTTATATATTTTATACTTGCAATATATAATAATTTGCATTCTTTCTAACATGTTTTAATTTAAAATTTTTGTAGGTACAAATGACTGAAATGGATTGCACACCTTGAATAAATCATCAACTGAAAAGGAATTATGGAATATTGAAATTAGAATATTATGTATGTGAGATGCAACAAATATAGCAAATCAACAAGCTTTTTAGCCTTGACTTGATATTAACAGATATTAACGTAAATTGTTTTTAATATTTTATCATACTTAATTTTTACATTTATTTAGACCCTACTAAATTTTAGCTAATATATATTTTCATTTCTATTTTAAAGGGGACTCTAATTCATACAATATAAGGAAAATTTTAGTTTAGCAATTTCGACCATTGTTGAATGAAGGATTTAAGCAATAAAGAGTTTTGTTGTTAAAGAATGTAAAAGGAAGTATCGTCCGGTGGCTACAAATTATAAGATGCTCTTCACATTGACAACTTTGGTCTCTAAGCTTAATGAGATAAGTCAATCAGTACCTAAGTTTCAGTTTGATTTGACAAATTACGAAATTGTAGCGAAACATTGGTATGACCTAACATAGTTGACTAGTATGTATTCTATTTTCTATATAATAAATTATTATCATCTCATATATTAAATTTAAGTGTAAATACTATTTTCAACATAAAGAACTATTATCATCTCATTATCAGATGTAATTGGAGGATTAGAATCTGTTGGAGTCATAGAGGAGAAAAATGCAAAGGGTCATCCTGTCACGCTACAGACAATTCAGTTACTATTAGAAAAGTAAGTAGAATCTATTTAATGTTAAATCATAGATAAATTAATTTACTATTTAATAATATTACTTATAAAAATGCATAATTCACCTATGTTATGTTTTAGGAATAAATATATACATGCAACTTTATGGGGGTCTACCGCTATGCAAATTAATGATGATTTTTATAAGGATAGTCTAGAACCATCTGTGGTGGTAGTTACTTCAACAATAGTCAAAGTATTTAGAGGTAATATTTACATTACTGAAATGAAAGATCTTCTTAAAAAAATTAATATTACGGTTGCATATGTACTTGAAATAATGTTTTGTTTTTCCAGGCGAGTTTAATCTATCATTAACAAATGCGACAAAATTGTATATAAACCTTGAGATTCCTGATGTATCAAGAATTCAGGAAAAGTAATAATAACGTTAATTACTTTTTATTCTCTAAATATTTAACCATCATATTATTTATATATATTAACTTATTTTGATTGAAATAGGTTGTAGGATATCTTCCCAAAGAAAATCAAAACCATAAAACCAGAGCAATCATTGATATCTAATACAGAACTTCTATTCCACAATAGGAAAACAATTGCTGAAATTAAAGAACTCGAATAGACTGCAGAAACAAAGGTATTGATCTTGTGTTTTGAATTTAATATAATATACCATTCTTTAATATTATACACTTTCTATAATAACTAATAACAATTTAAAAATAGACAACAAATTTGGATGGTATATAGTTCATTCCTTATATACAAAACAAAAGTTAAATTCATTGAAGGATCTTTTTGATGTAAACAATGTAAGGTAGAACCAAAACTTATTATACCAAAATAATTTTACAAAACAAATTCCTTATATATTTTCATTTGCACAAACACGCATGTGAACATTTATATTTTAATTAAATGTGCAGTTTATTTAATAAGTGTTTCGGTATTTAGGTATCGGATAAATATGAAGCTGGTTGATGATTCAAGGTCAACATCATCGATGCTATTTAACAAAGAGGCTGAGAAAATCTTGCATAAAACTAACTTACAGAAAAACAAGATCAAGTAACAAAATAGTAAATATAATATTTTTAAAATGAATATTAGTAAAGAAAGTATAATAAGTACACTAAATATTAGATATACCATTATTATAACATATATATTTGTATTTGTGTAGGACTAGAATGATGATGGTTTCCCAAATGATTTACATCAAATTGTTGGCAAATAATACATCTTCCTACTACGACTTGATGAGTACAACTTAAAATATGGACGAGAAAACTACACAATTCAACGAATATTTGATCCCGAATTTATAAAATCAAAACTAATTAAAAAGGTAACAATAAATTACACGATTTGGTATTTAATCATATTTTCTATCAGATTTTATATTTATAATGATTAAAATATAATGATTAAAATGTTTTATATATAGACATTTATTAACAATATTAGTTTTATTTCAAGAAAGTACTGTAGATATCGATCTCAACATCAACTCAAATATAGAGGAAGAGAATCATAAAACTCAGGCTACATCCAAGAGAAGAAAATTCCAGAAAAAATAGTAGATTGATATAATATTTTAAAAATAATTTTTATAAATGTAAAATGTATATATATTACATGTTTAATTTTGTAAATTGACCTTGAAATATTTATTGATAAAGTGAACTCTTTTATATATGCATGCTCCATTTTATATATATTTGATATACATTTTTTTAATAATTGTTGTAGTGATTATGTATAATGAACTATTTAGAGTTATAAAATTCAGCATAAATAACGGTCCGCGCATTGCACAGATTATAGGCTCATGATTATAAGTGAAAATGTGAGATAAGTCTTAAGGGCATAAGTGGATTTGTCTGAGTTAAGAGAACTTTCACCCATGTTTAGTAGCAGTGTAAAAAAAACCAGAAAATTGGTTCGAACAGGCCTGAATCGGTCCAGAGATGATTTTCGTAATGGAAAAATAAGCCGAAACTAGTCCGGCTCTGGTTCTAGTTTAAAAATATATATATATATATTAATCTTATGAAAAATTTAATTGATCATATGCTTTAAACATAATATATATTAATAACATTTTGTCATAAATTAATTTAAAAATAAATTGAAATTGTAAAACTTTAAACTGAAATTGATAAATCACATCAATATTTTTTTTATCACTTAAAATCAGTTTAAAATTGAAAAACAAATCCTAAATATCAAAAGATTTGATATTTATAATATACCAAAGTTTTAAATAAGATTACTAAAATATTATTTACCAAAAATGAAAGAAAATCACTCAAATATCATTACTAATTTTTATGGCCTAATAAATTCTCAATATATTCTTTTTTATAAGTACTTAATACATTAGTAAATTAGAAATACTAATATACATTACTAAGAAAATGGATTACCATTAGAAGATGTTATAAATACTTTAATATATGTATTAACCAAACACTTTGTTGATGATCCTGTCCAATTCAAAGAAAGAACCAGTGACTTATTGATTAATTTAAATTGTCCTCAATTATCTGATTTTCGTTGGTATAAAGATGTATTTCTATCTAAAGTTATGATCAGAAATGATTGTCAGCAATCATACTGGAAAGAAAAATTCATAGCTGGACTTACATATTACTTCACTCAAAAGGTACGAGAATCATTAGTAAAATCAAATGATATTATTGGTTTTCATAATCTTACAGATGGTGATATAATAATTAGCATTAATAGAACTGGTTTAACTATGTGTAATGATTTAAGATTAAAAAAGCAAATGGATAAAGAAAAGAAATTTGCTAAAAACAAATTAAGTACCTTTTGTGAACAATTTGGTTATACTCCATTGTTAGGCGCCCCTTCAAGAAGACACAAAAAGGGAAAAAGAATTTAGAAGAATTATTCTAACAAAAAAAGAAAATATAAAAAACCTTATAAAAGAATAAAAGATAAACAGATATATAGCAAACTAATAAAAACCCAAACCCCAAAAAAGACTAATAAAAAGAAAAAATAAATTATTTGTTCTAAATGTGGAAAAGTTGGACATTATAAGTCAAATTGTAAGGTCAAACAACAGATTAATGAATTAGACGTATCTGAAACATTAAAAGATAATTATTAAATATGTTTATAATACATTCAAGTGAAGAAGAGGAAAGCTCTTCTAAAGAAGAAGAAATCTATCAATTAAAATGATCAGGCCTTTCGGAACAATCTTCTGAAAGTGAATCCGAAGAAGATGAGATGCAGGTCTGCAATTGTTTAGATAAAAATAGTTATTTTTGTAATAAAATCATTAATGTACTTTCAAAACAAGATGATATTATATTAGAATTAATAGACAAAATTAAAGATCCACAAGAAAGAAAAGATTATTTAGAAAAATTAAAAGATACTTTTAATAATCAAACCACTTCAATAACCTCTTCAACACCTTATAATTTCTCAAAGATAGTATGAAGATTTAAACACAAAGAATCACATTACAAGACCTACAATAAGAAATTAATTAGATACCACAAGAGGTTAGAAATTTAAAGGCATCCAATCTTAAATTAGAAATTTCAAATGAACAATTACTATATGAAATTATATTATTAAAAACAGACAAAAATAAAGATAATTCTCATAATAAAGAACAAGGAGACTGTTCAACAATAATTATTAAAGATGAAATAGACAACTTCATCAATATACTCGATAAGATAAACTTTTAAAAATGGTATACGGAAATAACGGTCTCAATTAATCAAAAAAATTTTTTACTACAATTGCTCTATTAGACACAAGAGCATATTTAAATTTTATACAAGAATGATTAATACTTTTTAAATATTTTGAAAAAAATAAAATAAACATTATCCAAAGCTAATGGAGCAAAATTAAACATAAATTATAAACTATCTAATGCACATATTTGCAATAACGGAATTTGTTTTAAAACAACATTTATTTTAATAAAAAATATTAACACCAAAGTAATATTAGGGAATCCATTCCTTACATACTTTTCTCTGTAATAGAAGAAGGAATTTCCACTAAAATACTTAAACAAGAAATTCAATTTAAATTTTTATTTCCTCATGTATCAAAGGAAATTAATTGCGTAAAAGAAGTTTCATTAACCAAGAAATTAATTTTTTAACAAAAAAATGATTAAAAGAAAACAAAAACAAATAAGTTTTTTAAAACAAGAATTAAAATATAAAAGAATTGAAGAACAATTAAAAGATCCATTATTAACTCAAAAAATTGATAATTTTAAGATTATAATTGAAAAAGAAGTATGCTCTAATCTACTCAATGCTTTTTAGAATAGAAAACAACGTATAGTTGAATTACCTCATGAAAAAGAATTTTCTGAAAAAAAATTTCCAACTGAAGCCAGACCAATCCAAATGAATAATGAATTATTAGAATTCTACAAAAAAGAAATTAATGATTTATTAACAAAATGATTAATTAAGAAAAGTAAGTCATCTTGGAGTTGTGCTGTTTTTTATGTCAAAAAATAGGCAGAATTAGAAAGATGAGTTTCTCGGCTAATTATTAATTATAAACATTTAAATAAAGTATTACAATGCATTAGATACCCAATCTCCAATAAGAAAGATTTGTTATCTAAACTTTATGACGCCACAGTATTTTCAAAATTTGACATGAAAAGTGAGTTTTGGCAAATTTAAATCGTTGAAAAAGATCAGTATAAAACAGCCTTTACAGTCTCATTCGGATATTATGAATGAAATGTTATTCCATTTGGATTAAAAGATGTTCTTAGTGAATTTCAAAATATTATGAACGAAATATTTACCCATTTTACTCATTTTTCAATAGTCTATATACATGATATATTAATATTCTCTTCATCTATTGAACAACACTGGAAACACTTAAATAATTTTGTCCAAATTATTAAACAAAATGGATTAGTTGTTTCATCATAAAAAATAAAATTATTTCAAAACAAAATTAGATTTCTTGGATATGATATTTATCAAGGAATTATTACTCCAATTAGTAGAGCAATAGAATTTGCTAATAAATTTTCAAACGAAATAAAAGATAAACAACAATTACAAAGAATTCTAGGAAATCTCAATTATGTTGCAGATTTTTATCAATCTGTTAGACCATTATGCAAACCATTATTTAAGAGATTAAAAAAGAATCCACCTCCATGGACAGAAAAATATACAAATATTATAAAACAAATTAAGGCTCATGTTAAGAAATTACTATGTTTGGGACTCCCATCTCGTCATGCTTTAAAAATTGTTGAAATAGATGCTCCGATCTTGGTTATAGAGGAATTATGAAACAAAGATTATCAAATGACTCTGAACAAATTGTTCGATTCCATTCAGGATGTTGGAATCCTAACTAAAAGAATTTAGTACCATTAAAAAAGAAATTTTTGCTATTGTATTATGTATTTCTAAATTTTAAGATGATTTGTTAAATCAAAAGTTTTTATTTAGAATAGACTGTAAATCAGCTAAGGAAATTTTGATTAAAGATGTAAAAAACCTGGCTGCTAAACAAATATTTGCTAGATGACAAGCTATATTATGTATTTTTTTATTTTGATATCGAGCATATTAAAAGAGAATCTAATTTTCTTCCTAAGTTTCTATCCCGAGAATTTTTACAAGGAAAATCATGTCTTCCTCAAAATCAAAAGTAAAGACTAAATCTTCTTATGCATTGCCACCATTTTCACCCTATCCTTCTACAAGTCCAAGACCATATACGGTACTGGGGTCATTACCACAAAATATTAAACCATCTTACAATCCATTCTCACCTTTAGCCTCTCCAAAATTACCAACATACTCTAAGGTTGTCTCCCCATATTCTTCTTTTCCTTCTCAAATTATAAATCCTCCATTACTCTCTCTGCCTTCTATATCTCCTATTATCATTAAATCTCACTGACACCTAGTCTTTCCCAACGAGCTTGAAATTCAACATCTATCTAACCCCCAAAAGTTACTTGATGTCTTTCTTTTACTAGATTGGCATTATATCCCGTAAAATATTAAGAAGACCCAAAATTTTTATGAATTCATATTAGTAGACACCAACTCAATTATTCTCTCTGAGATCCTTTATTCCCTTCAAACTCAACCATCTCTACTTCATCTCCAATTATTGCATTTCATAAAGTTACCATTAAATAGATTCTTGCTTTAGAACAATGGAAAAAAAATTCCTATTTGACAAGAAAGTTTTCTCAACCTTATGATCCACCATATTATGATTATTATGATTATCAGCAAGTATGGACAAAAATGTTTTTAAAACAGAACAAAAATTTGCATCATTCGTGGTTCTTTCATTTTGACAAATTACAGAAAATCAAGAAACTCCCAAAATGGTTTTCATTATGGTGGGACTATTATGGGCCTGAACCTCTCCTCCTTCCTCTCCTCCTCCTGGAAAGTCTTCGAATTTTTACTTCACAAGATGACAGTTCGCCAACATTAAGCCATTGTTCACTACTTCTTCTCTTCTCCCTCAAGATAAAATTAAATTGGATTATGAAATGGGAATATGTTATCAAATTTTATCCTTCTCTCAAAACCATTATATTCTTAGCTCACCAAGTTTCTATCAAATGGTGGGAAAAATACAATTATGATAATATTTTCAAAATATTTTCAAAAATTACCAAAACTCCAGAAGTTTTAGTCCAACGAAGTAGATTTCAGGCACAATTAGCGTCCATTACCAGCAAAAAAGATTTGAAAAAATTAGCCGAAACAATGTCACAAGTTTTAGATAACAACGATGAAGAAGACACACAACATCCAGTCAGATTGTCTTCATTTTAGCAACTTGCATTATCATCAGTCCAACATGCCTCTCCTTCTCAACAAGCCTCTCACTCTCAGAATAACTCAGCCGCCTCTCCTTTCCAAGATTATTCGCTTTATCATCCAGTACTTCTTATAGATTCCCAAGACCCGTTCGATCTGGAATTAGCAAATTATGACCCTCAGATTATGTAATTTCAAAAGATTACTACTTTTTCAATTAGTTAGAATAACAGATTAAAGTTATCAGAAATATTATCTCCTTAAAAGAATAAAGATAAGGAACTTCGTCTCAGATTATTGACTACATTATCCAAATCAGATTATTATCGCTGCTCGAAATTATTATCCAAGAAAACGACAAATAACTTTGTACATACTGTTCATGTATTATTAGAGTTATTATTTGTACATATAGATTTTCACGTGTTGGTACTGTTTATGTATTATTAGAGTTACTGTTTTGTACTGTTTTAGTGTCTATATAAAGGGAATTGTAAAGAAGGAAGGGCATTCGGAAATCTCTAATTTGAAGCCTTTTCCTCTCTCGTCCAAATCTCTAGTCTTCCTAACTTCCAAAGCCTACCTTTTGTAAACCAACCATCATTTCTTTCTTCATGTCTTTTGCCTTCAACTCTTATGAGAATTAATTTCCTTGTAAGTATTATGTATTTAATGAAGTTTATTTTATACATCTCTTTTATCTTATTTATTTTATCATGCATATAGTTGGTTATATCGCCTGTCTTAATTACTCTCATGCTGGTGGTACCACCTATTATTCTTGTTAAGCTATCTATATTATTATTTATCATTACCTGGGATTTATATCTTTAGTATCATAGTCATTGATGATTATATTGTTATTATTATTATTGATATTTTATTTTGCTGATATTTTATTCTGCTATTTTATTGTCTATTTTGAATAATGTTTATGGATTATTATTTTGCTCCTAGTACTGGTTATCAAGATTTGTATGATTTAAAATGTATGGATTACAATCTAAAACTTGAATTACAAATGTTGATGGATGATATAAAGGATTTTAAGGAAAAACTTTCATTAATGAAACAAGATAAAGAATCAATGATAACTAATTACGGTCTATATCGAAGAAGAATAGAGTTATTAGAACACTGAGAAAATCATCGCAAATTCTTAATAAATGAAATTAAAAGCATGAGATATCATTTAAGTATCCTTGCATTATATAAAAAAAAAAAAGTTCAAATTATTGATGCAGATTTTTATAAAGATAACCCATAGAAAAAGAAAATGAAATATATTGGAAGACTTGTGTTGGTAAGCCATTAAAATCAGTTGGTCAGCCCATTTATGCTGGAAGGCTTTTAAGAGTGGTCCCGGTGGTATTTTCTCAAGCCCTTAATCTACTTATTTCTCTTTGGATATAGGAAATATTTATTCTGTCTCAATGAACTTGAACTCTTTATTTAAACCTAATGAATCCACTACTAGTATCCTCATAGAACCTGATAATATTAACCAAGAATATTACAATATAATAGATATAGAAAGAAATTTATAAGATTGGATGATTCCTAATATTCCAAAAAATCAAATATATAAGTATTCTACTTTTTTTTCTAAGAGCAATGCTATGTACAGCCCCCATTTTGGGGACTGCAATGCAAGCCTAGACAATTTTATCTTTAAAATCTTTTAAAATTACAAAAATATCTCTCCTAAAGTGATGCTTTTTCTCATTTAATATTTCTTCTAAATTATCATTTCTTACTAATTATACAATTAAAACAGTTGAAAAAACTATTAGCTTAAATAATGATTATGAATCGTTACAATTATTAACATGAGAAACTATCAAGCATCACAAAGAACAGAAATACTCTTTCATACATATTGGATTAGTACAAGTTGCTATAAAACCACTCACTAGAAATGAATTAAACACCTCAGTATTACTCTGTCTAAGAGATAGAAGACACTATAATTTTCATGATTCATTACTTAAAATGGTAGAATCAAGCTTGTTTCAAGGTTCAGTTTATTTTAATTGTTATCCAAATTATTCTCTTTCATTTTTTATACTACTATATTACATGCTTTAACATTAAATATTAAAACGAACGGTTATAATATGATGAAAGGGTCACATCCTTTAACCGTAGTATATAAAATTCATTATAAATTGATAAAAACAACATTAAAACCACAAGCTCTTATTACCAATCCAAAATGACACACATTATTATTAAAATCTACTACACAAAACTCTAATGAACAAATTCCTAGACAAATTAATTAGAATTAAATTACTCTCCCTAATGAATGGTAATTAGAAAACATTACTCCATTACCTAGGATAGAAAATAATTCTAAAGACGATCTTGAATATATAGATAAAAAAAGGGGACAGAATAGTCCAAATAGCTTTTCAACATTTTAGAAGAATTTTTTCACATTATTCTTCTCCAGCACCTTCTACTTATCGTACACCCAAATCTGTTTTTACATCAAAATCTCAAAATTTTGACAACAAATCCCAGAGTCTAGATACACAAATTCGGGTAATTATTCTCGGAAAGATTATTAATACATCAGTATATACTATTAGTCATCCGGATAGGGCATCCACATCTCATAATCCTGAAAAAGAAACCTTCCTCTCCAACATTTCATAAGTGATTGGAGATGATGCCCAAATATACACTCTGAGTAAAGAAAAATTTAAAATTAACAAAGAATATCTCAAATAAGATTATATGAAAAAAGAAAATAGTCATAAAAGATTAATATTTTCTCAACTTTTACAAAAATAAAAATGAATTATATTCAAGAAAAATATTATCAGTATTTGGAAGGAATACAAATTAATATACCTTTCTTTACATAGTTCAAATTTTATAAATCAAACCAGTTATCAACCATAAACAGAATTACTAATCAATGGATTAAAGAAGAAAATAATCAAATTGTTGATGAAGAATATCCTACTTTTGAAACCATTAAATTCAATTAAAGAAATACTCAAATATTAGCCTCACCAATAAAAAATATAATAATTCAATAAAAGTTAAAAACACTGATAATATAATCCAACAAAATAATCATTCCAATTTATACCTAAAAAGCATGAGTAAACAATTAGAATGAATTGAAGCTCAAATATCTCCTATAAATCCTACTATTAAAGAAGTAAAAGAAATCCCTTTATTTGTCTCTCATGAGATCCCATCTCATTTAAAAACTATTTTTTCTAAAAACAAAAATGAATTATTAGAACAAATCTCTAACAAATTACAAAAATTAACTTTTAGTAATACCACATCTATCTCAAAACAACCCCATATCAATGTATTAAGTAAAATAGATTCTCCTAAATTATCTAACTCTAAAATAAATAATATTGAAAACCAATTTAACTATATTATGGCCTAATACTAATAGTTTAATACCATATTACTATGACTAATATACTTTAACTGTATATATAAATTAGTATATAAATCACGATACTAATAATTACATATGAAATAATGATTTAGTAATACTATAATCTATCAATAATGCAGTTATAATAAATTAAATTCACTATAACAAATACTAATATATAGTTATTTTAATACTAATAGTTTAATATAGACTATAGTTATACTAAATCACTATAACTAATACTAATACATAGCTATACTAAATTATTAATAGTCTAATATTAATAATATTATATAGTTTAATATATTATATAGGTATAACTAATACTAATATATACTTATACTAATAGTCTAATATTAA
Source organism: Pterocarya stenoptera (assembly GCA_003123785.1). Classification (NCBI taxonomy): domain Eukaryota; kingdom Viridiplantae; phylum Streptophyta; class Magnoliopsida; order Fagales; family Juglandaceae; genus Pterocarya; species Pterocarya stenoptera. The sequence goes on along the minus strand of QEOT01123195.1, from coordinate 9,783 downwards.
TACTATTATATAATATATCAGAGTATAGTATATTACCACTATAGTATTAGACTATTAGCAATAATTTTGATAAATACATTATTGTTTTAGGAAACGGCGCCGTTTCCTCTCCAGTATCCCAAATTCCCTATTGAAAAAACCAGTCTGACCCGCCCCTTTCTTCCTCACTCTCTCACTCTGCCTCTTTGCCTCGCAGCATCTCTTCCCTCTCACGCGGCCACGGCCCACGCCGTTGCACTGTGCACATATCGCCGTCGACCCTTCAGCCTGAGTCCCCTCCCTCTCGCCGTCGCCCCCTCAGAAACACAGACCCGCTCTCTCGCCGTTGCACCTCCCCTCACGGCCTCACCTCTCGAGCCGTTCCCATCGCGCACACAGCCCCTCGGCCCTTCTCTCAACGCTGTGCTGCCCTCTCTGTCTCTCACCGTCTCACTCTCACGCAGCCCTCCTATCTTTCACGCAGCCGGCAGCCACTCTCTCACGTCTCTCTGTCTTCGACGGTAATTTTTCGCACTTTATTTTTTTTTTCATTTCACTTATTGAAGTTATTTGAAATCTGGTATGAATCATATGCTTGAACAAGCTTTGGAACAATCTCGGATGTGTATATCTCATACCATAATCAGACTTTATATATAGCTTGTAATATCTGTATAAGCATGTATGTATATATATTTATATATATATATATATGTATATGTAAGTGTTAGTTGTTTTTCATGAACTTGGATGCAACTTTTTATAAATATTTGTGTTAATCCGATGTATTTTGCATGGTAGCCCTTCAAATTTTCAGATTGCAGGCTGCCTATATTTAGTTATAGAGGTAAGTTATTTTGCTATAACTCTTTTAGAACCCTGTTGCAAATGGAGGGTAGTTATGTAAAATTTGAATTTAAATAAATTTGAGTTTTAATGTTTTTAATGAAATGAAAGTATCACATTAAGTTGTAAAATAATTATATGAATATTATTCTTATTACTTCTAATATGTTAGTAGCAATGCACAACATTTTGAGGTTGCTAGGAATTAATTTCTACAAGTTCTAAGGTTCAAGTAGCAAATGTTAAACCAAAAACATGAGATTTAGTTTACTGATAGAGAGAAGATCTATGTACAGCGCAGATTGCAACATAACACTCATTCCATTCCCTCCATCCATTTCCATACACAACATAGGCCCTCAACAGTCTCAGCAAGTCTTGGTCTTCAAACCAATTCATAGAGAAGATCTAGCTAACATGTTTTATTGCATAGAGAGGATCTATTCATTTGGATTTATCAGGATAAGCTAACATGTTTTAATATAAATGAAAGGACCCTCTAATTAATAGTAAAATAATTAGTTTAATCTCTTAAAAGTGATGATTGTCTCTATAAAGTCAAAAACAGAACGAAGAAATTCTTGATAACGCGTCAAAACAGACATGGTGACTCTGACAGTTATTTATTTATGAATTCATTTCTGTTGTTGAACATGAAAAAGGCATTAAACTATTGAGCTGTTGATTGCAAATAACACACCCAAAGCCATGAATGAGGCAAGTTGCCAACTTGAGATGGAAATAGACGGCTCACTAAATGCTACTTATGTCATTTTTAGTAGAAACCATGTTCCATCAAATACGTTTCAAATCTACAGTAAACAGAAAAGTAAGTAGCCGCTGAAACCAGCAAAAATTTATGAATATGGTTCTGAAAAATATCCATTGAAGTCACTGGAGATGGACAACTTGGGGGGTGAGTTTTTTGACTTGGGGGCTCTGACCCTGCATGCACAAGTTAGCTAGGCAAACAGCCATTTCCCAAGTTGGGTATTCCCCTAACAATTAAAACCTGCAGCTTGCTTAGATATATATATATATTTATATGTATGCATGTATGTTTAGACAACATGTGATATATAAGATTTGATTTATTGTACTGATCAGATTTTGGAATAAAAGTATAAAACAGATTTTTTTAAAGCAGTTTTATTTATTTATTTATTATTATAAACATGTTTTGTTTTTACATATTTTCATTTTATTAAAACCGGACCGGAACCGGTAAAACCGGAAGTACCGGTTTAGGGGGGTAACCAGTGCGTAATCAGTTTTTGAAAATGCAAAACTAGTACATTCCGGTTCAGTCCTAAATTTTGTCCAAAACCGGACTGGACCGAACCCGTTACACCCCTAGTATTTAGTGCATTTTAATTCGAAGAAATTTTGAGACATTTGGTTTCGGAGAACTTTTTGTAATTAACTTCTTATTATTGTGGATTTTGGGTTAAAGGGTTCACACCCTAGGTACGGAGCGTGACATACATCCTGCAGATCAGCTTTGATGACTGGTTCTGGGTCCCTTGCAGCTCATTCCTCAACCTCAAAATCAACAACAATTACCTCTCATGCAATTTCTTCCTCGACAAGAGCCATCCCTTGCACTTCAAGGTATAAACTTCTTTTTCAGATCTAAGCTTATCTCGTGTTTATACAGAGTGGATCTACTTAATCTAAATTATGTCAATAGTGTAAACAAAATGGATGGGTTATTCTAAATTCGCGTGTTTTGCTATATACTTGAATTTGATGGATGATTCTATGTAATAGAATTTTCTTTTCTAAGTTGCAATACTATGCATATGCATATTTGATGCTTTATAAAATATCTGTTCCAGAGGATGTTACGGTTTTATCATTTAGAAGAAATTTCTTGTGTTAAGTTGCGTTGAAAAACTGGTGAAGGAGATGGACTGAAGCCTATATAGGTTCCTGGGCAAGAGGACCGAGTTGGTCTCGCATCCCAAACAACTTGTAAGTTCCTTTGCTGGTTTTGTTGAGAACATAACCTTGATGGACAAAGATACCCTATGGTTCTTTAAATTCCAATGCTTTTCAGTTTATGGTTTCTTTTGTTTTCGCAGATGAGATGAGTTGAGATTAAAGTTAAAAAGTTAAATAAAATATTGTGAGAATATATTTTTTTAATATTATTTTTGTTTTGGGATTTGAAAATTTTGAATTGTTTATTTATTTTGTATGAGAATTTGGAAAAATTATAATGATTAGATGAGATGAGTTGAGAGAAAATGTGAAAACAAACGAAGCCTTAGTTTCATCTATATTTTCAATTGATTACAACTGTCTCTGAGAGTTTCACTTAATTGAATCCAGATCATTCTTTGCCTTATGCAGCTCACAAGAGACGTATGGACATGGAGCAAGCTAGAAAGGACCATCTTCTCCAGAATAGTAATGGAAAAAATTTCTTGCTTGTTTCTCCGCTTCTCTTCCTCAATGTCTACAGTGCAGCTCAACTTATTCGAGTCTCACCATGGACTGGCCACCTGCATTTCCTCGTTACAAAGCTGTGCCCACCACAAAAATCTCACTAGGGGCAAACAAATTCACTCCTACATGCTCACCAATGGCTTCCTCAACTCTCCTCTATCCATCACCAGTCTGATCAACATGTACTCCAAGTGCAACAGAATGAAAGATGCAGTTCTGGTCTTTAATTACCAAAGTAATGATCATAATGTGTTTGCCTATAACTCAATCATTTCTGGGTTTGTTTCAAATGGGCTTGCAGAAAATGGTTTTGAGTTTTATAAGCATATGAGGTGGGTGGGTGTTATGCCAGACAAGTTTACTTTTCCATCTGTGATCAAAACTTGTTGTGATGTTATGGAGGTTTTGGAGGTTAGGAAGATTCATGGGTTGTTGTTTAAACTTGGGTTGGAGTTGGATATGTTTGTCGGAAGTGCTTTGGTTAATACTTATTTGAAATTTGGGTTAATGGAAGAGGCACAGGAGGTTTTTGGGGAAATGCCGGTGAGGGATGTTGTGCTTTGGAATGCAATGGTTAATGGTTATGCGCAAATTGGGAGGTATGAGGAGGCTTTGGAGATTTTTAGGACAATGGGAAAAAAAGGGGTTGTTCCTAGTAGGTTTACCGTTACTGGTGTCTTGTCGGTTTTAGCTTTGTTGGAGGAGTTCAATAATGGGAGGGCGATTCATGGAATTGCAATGAAAATAGGGTATGTTTCTGGTATTGCAGTTTCCAATGCATTGATTGATATGTATGGAAAATGCAAGTGTATTGGAGATGCTTTAGATATTTTTGAGATGATGGATGAGAAAGATATATTTTCATGGAACTCGATCATATCTGTTCATGGACAATGCGGTGATTATGATGGTACTTTAAGACTTTTTGATAGGATGTTAGGTGCTGGCATGCGGCCTGATTTGGTTACTGTCACAGCAGTCCTACCTGCTTGTTCTAATCTGGTTGCATTAATGCGTGGACGGCAGATTCATGGGTATATGATAGTCAATGGTTTTGAAAAGGAAGCCAATAATAAAGATACGGATGATGTGCTAGTCAATAATGCTGTTATGGACATGTATGCTAAGTGCGGGAGTATGAGAGATGCTCATTCGGTTTTCAACAAGATGAGCAATAAGGATGTAGCATCCTGGAACATCTTGACAATGGGTTATGGCATGCAGGGTTATGGTAACGAGGCATTGCACCTGTTTTCTTGTTTGTGTGAGGCACAAATAAAGCCTGATGAAATCACATTTATTGGGCTATTGTCTGCTTGCAGCCATGCAGGCTTCGTGAGACAAGGGCGTGAGTTCTTGATGCTTATGAAATCGAAGTATGGTGTGGATCCAACTATTGAGCATTATACTTGTGTGATTGACATGCTAGGTCGAGCTGGGCAGCTTGAGGAGGCTTACGAACTAGCAAGAACAATGCCTATTGAGGCCAATTCTGTGGTGTGGAGAGCTTTGCTAGCAGCATGCCGGCTACATGATAATGCTGACCTTGCTGACATTGTTGTAAGAGAGATATTTAAACTTGAGCAAGGGCACTGTGGAAATTATGTTTTGATGTCAAATATATATGGAGTAATTGGACGATATGAAGAGGTATCAGAAATTAGACATGCAATGAGGCTACAAAATGTGAAAAAGACACCAGGATGTAGCTGGATTGAGCTCAAGAATGGTGTGCATACTTTCATTACGCGTGATCTGACCCATCCTGAAGCCAACCTTATATATGTTGCATTAAATTCATTGACTGCTCGTCTACATGATCATGGATATATGCCTGGCCTCTAACATTGGGTTTCTTCTGAAAGTATACCATGGGATTGTGTCGATAGAAAACTCTGATTATTTTTTGCCTGTGATAAATGGGAAAGAAGGCAAATTAACATTGCGCAGAAAATGAGATAGTCCCCTTTTTTAGTTAGTATGCAAAATTAAGACTCTGCTACCGCCGATCACCTTCGGGATCATTTGGTGTACAACATCATAAATTGAAAGAACGGGGAAAGGACTGTGAATTGAGCACTGGAAGATAATGTTTCCTATTTACGAAATCAATAATGAATTGATTGAAATTAAAGAAACGAGTAATGTCTCCTATTTTAACAAATCTTACAGCCCTTATTTTTTTTTTTTTGGTATTTTCTACAGAGATAAAGAGGCTCGGAGAAAATTGAATATAGGGTTCAGTTGAGCTATAAGCCCATAAATATGGGAGTTGATATTTTAATTTGAAGAACCATATTATATATGATGAATTTGTGATATTTGAAGTGTACGGATTTACTTTGATATTTTAAGACTTGAAGATTTCTTATTGGTTTTGTAAAATTGTATAATGTAATGAAATGGGTAATCAAATATAATGAAATTTAAAGATTTTGTAAATATAAGGATTTAAAAATATAACAAAATATAAAATTTAGTGTGGAATTATTCGGCACATATAGTTTTAAAGGAGTTGAAATTAATTTTCCTACAAAACAATCATAAGAATGGGTAAGAAATATAAAGAAAATGATTTATGATAAAAGTGTAGAAAATGGGGCTGAATCAAACTTTTAGTAAAGTCTAGGGAGGGCAAAATGCAAATAATGAGAAATTAATGCCAAAATCATAATCAAGGCAAAAGTTAAGGGCAAAGCTGTATAACATATGAGGTTAGAGGAAAGTATTTACGAGCCTCATCCTGGGTCAACGTGGCTTAATGTGAAAATGCGAAAGAAAGAAACGGAAAAGAAATAATCTCAGGAAAGAATGTCAACAAACTCGTTTGGTTAGACTAAAATATAATTTTTTAATATAATTTTTATTTAAAAATTTAAAAAATTATATTATTTATTATATTTTATATGAAAATTTGAAAAAATTATAATAATTATATGAGATGTGATGATCTCATCTCATCGGCCAAACCAAACCAGGCCAAATCATATAAATACAAAAAGTTTTTCAATTTTAAATTTTTAACATTTTCATCTTATCGTTAGTTAATTATTATAAATTTTTCAAACTTTCAAATAAAATAAAAAATAATACTATTTTTTCAATTTCAAAACAAAAATATATTAAAAAAATATATTTAAACAAATTTTTAACTTTATAATATTCAACTTTTTCTCTCACATTTTTCAAAATCTAATCAAACATCTTGACTTCAACTATTTCATTATTATTCACATAATTCTCATCTTATCTTATTACGATAACACTAAATTTTCAAAATTTTTGATAACTTCATTTCCGAACATCATTCAAACACAACATATTTTTCTATTTCAAATTTTAAAATTTTCATCTAGTCATTATTTAATCATTACTCAAATACAAAAATCAATACAATTTTTACAAACTTTAAAACAAAATTATATTCAAAGAACATTTTAACTCGATTAAGACTTCCCGTATTCAAATTATGAGAATTTGTTTGGAAATATTTGAGACTTTGTGAGAATTTGTTTGAGATTAAGTTCAACCAATTCTCTTCTCTAGCCAATTCTTAAATTATATTCAAGCTATGCCGTGTGGATGGCGTGTAGGGTAGAAACCTTAGAATAATATTCCTCATTTTTAGTTCCTTATAAAATCTTGTCTCTTTGAGCCGTGACTTTGACATGGAGTTTGGAGTCATCTGGTGCAGAGAATAGAATTGGTCAGAAAAGAAAAAGAATACAATCTCTTGGGCTTTTTCTATGATACTCTCTGATTTCATGTGTAGTTCCTAATTATTCAGACTTCACGTATGATTCCTCTTTTCTCCATAAATAATGAATGTTTCCATCTTTCAAAACCTATATGCTTGAACATTTATTGGTTTTGAATGGTTTTTGAAATCCCAACAATTATTTGCCTTTGATCATAGATAGTCATTGCTCTGCTCTATTGAGGTTATGAGAATGACCAACAATAGAGATTATGGTTTTTCTATGCCTAAAAGAGCATAGATATTCGTGAATTAAATATATTAAATGCGCATATGAAATTTTGTGTACCTATGCTAGAAGTTTAGAATTATGATGACTAGGGATTCACTCCGGACTTTAGCATTACATTTTAAAGTAACTGAATTATTATAGCTGTTTAATGAAATACTTGTTCTCTTGTATAACCATTTCTGTTAAATATTCAAGTTTCAATTCTAGGATAGGGGATACCTTCAAGTCGACATCCCCTTTCATGTTTAAAGTCTAGATTTGCATAATCAATCTCCACCACCTCCATCGGCAAAGTCATCTCGTTAGTTGTGATCTTTATGATATTGGTATAGGGTGTGGAGGCTCCCAAATTAATGTTTAAGGACATTGGGAACATTTTTCTTCAATATAGAGTGCAATCAGAATAGTTTTTTTTTTTTTTTAATATAATAATCGAAGCGTATTAATATTATATTAGAAATATAAGAGATAAAAAAACTCAAACCTCGACAGTATTAAAAGAAAATCCACTACAACAAAAACGGTCTTTTCCGATCAATTTATCTCAACCAAAAGACTATACTGACTCGTGAGATAGAATGCAATCAAATCCACAATCTCAAAACATTAAACAACAATATAATAGCTATGAGGAAGGTAATTCTAAAAGGCAGTGACAATCAAATCTAGCATTTTTTTAAAGGAATGAATGGACTTTCAACCGACAAAGGCACTTGAAACTACTTGTATATTGTAAAGTACATTATTAAAGTTTAAAGTATACAACAAATACTAAAAGGTATCAGTGGATGGAGGGACATAATCATCATTTATTAAACAGTGAAATTACATTATTTAATTATCTTAGCTAGGTCGGTCCAATGACAAACCCTCTCATGCTCACCATAAAGTTCACCCATCAGCCATGCAAAAGACATGGCAAAGCAAAGAGAGATAAAAAATAGACTATGATAAGATTAACAACTCAATTAGGTGAAGATATATATTGAGGAATCAAATTAGACGGAGTATGGGGTTTGTTTAATCCGATAGAGTTGTGTTGTCTCACAGACTTTAGGTCTATAGACGTTTGCAATTTAGATTGGACCATGTTAGTCACGGGTGTATACTGCGGAGCTATTAATGTTGAAGTTGGCTTGCAATGTATGCTTCAGGTCAAGTTTGTAATGTCCGTTATTAATAAATGCAATATGCTTTTATTAAAAAAAAAATTACGACAAAATGGGTTTTACTTGAATAAAGAATGTTGCAACGACTATATATATATATATATTATCCAACTATTTCAAAGAGAAGTCTAGGTTTGGATGTTGAGATAAGATGAGAATTTTTGAAAATTTTATGTATAGTGTTAAGATGAAAGTTTAAAATATTATTTTTTAATATTATTATTGTTTTGGGATTTGAAAAAGTTGAATTAGAATTTAAAAAAGTTGAATTATTTATTATATTTTATATGAGAATTTGAAAAAGATGTAATGATAAGAAAAGATGAGATAGAGATGAAATTTCTCATCTTTACCCCCAAACATAACCTAAAAGTTCGTGCCAGACTTTTATTCCTAAGGGCAATGTAATCAGAAAGAGAAAAAGTCAACATTTTCATCCCTTTTCAACGATATAATATTTGGAAAAAGAAATTTAAAAAGTAAATAAAAATTTTAAATTATTAAACAATATTTTCTTTTATCAATATACCTGTTTTCCTTTGTAATTTCTGTCGAATAAAATATCACCCTAAAGTGAAAGGGATCTAAACTAGATTAATATGCTGTTAGAATTAGTGAGTTTCTGTCCATGTTATTGGCTCTAGATAAATACATAAAATAAATATTATATTATTTATAATTGCTGTGAGTTCTTTTTTTTTGAAATAAATCTCGTATATTTAATCTTTGAAAATCAGTCATTACAAAAACTATCTTTCACCAAATTATTAACAATAAATTCTAGTGCTTCCTCTATCCAAATTTTTTCAACGTCAAATTATAAAGCAGCTGCTCTAGATGCTGTCGTATTTTTTTACTCTAATTGCAAAATTCACTTCCAACTCTGTGAGTTCCTTATGTGGATTGAGATTCTCTCTATTAGGTCGAGATCTATCACACTTTCAAGATATATAAATAGATATATAAATTATATATATGATATATGAAGATGTTGATATTTAATGTTTTAATTCACGGAAAAATACAGTGTGATGTACATGTTATTTATATATTTGACAATTGTAAAATTGTTCGAGTAAAACAATAGTAAGAAATTTTAATCATTTTAAGGTAATATTATTACTTAATCTTTTAGGTAGCATTATATATTCAATAAGGAAAATTTTATATATCATACTACCATCTCACTTTCATCCCACCAAATAAGATGCGGCACATTTATTACCATTAAATGATCATTTATCATATATATTTTTATTATCTAATGATGATGAATACTCAACATACTACTTAGTATAATTAAAATAAAATAAGAATATAGTGTATAGCTTTACTCAAATATCTCATTT
>QEOT01123194.1:0-50654 GCA_003123785.1 Pterocarya stenoptera | reverse complement strand
TCATTTCACCATCTGAACTAAAATGGATGAGAATCTATGAATATGTCTATCATTGCAAAAATTAGTTTCTTATCATGGAATATGCTCCTGGAGCAGGCTGCTAAATAGGCCATTACATGGTCGGCTGATGGTCTTGGAAGTGTTTTCCGAGTTGCATCAAGTCAGCAAAACAGCCTTTGAGAAATCATCCATCGATACATTGTAGTAAAATTAAACATAATTTTCATTGCAGTAATGGCTGATTCATTCTCCAGGCTGTAATAATTCATGACCCTAGAAATGATATTTTATTGTAATAACATTTGATAATTAGACATAGTCTTAGATTCCCATCACAGGCATGTGCAGTGTGGTACCTTACCATTTTTTTTATCAATTGGCATCAGATAAATTTAGATGATTCAGAAAAAGTTTGACTGGCTCTAGGCTCTATTTTTAAAGACAACTAATTAGTCCTCGATGTAGGCCGAAAATTATTCTAGCCGCCGTTGACTTGGTGGACTCTGCTGACTCAAGAAATAGCGGGGTTACTTTGCCATTCAGAATAGTCCACTTATTTTTATCGTCAGGTAATTTTGATTTTTTGATTTTCTTACTTTTTTTATTTATATTTTTTTATCATTTAAAAATATTTTTAAAAAATATAAAAAAAATCAATATATTAATACTCACTTTCTTAAATATTAAATAAAAGAAAATTAAAATATATAAAATACCAAAATGAGGAATAAATTAAGGGAATAAAGTAACATTTTTCTTCGAGAAAAGAACCTCAAAGGGTTGGAAATCTTAGGATTAGTAGAACCTAAATTGATGGATATGATCGAGCCTATCTAGGTGCCCCTTTGGGAGGTCATGGTGAGCTTCGGGCACCCTTGTCTAAGGTTTGGCCCCATTAATGGGGGTCAGGTGATAACTAGGGGAGGAATATCCTCATCTTTGTTGTCGTGAAGTGTCTTATCGCTATCCACAATTATTTCTTTTGTACTTAATAGACCCTTATTCTTTCTTTTGATTAGGGTTATTTTGAATTTTTTATTAGGGTTACGTAGAGTATTTTTAAAATATTTTATTATTATTTATTATAATATTATTATTTTTACATATATTTATTATTATTATTATTGATTGTTTTATTATTATCACAGTATTCGAACGCAACTTAAAATATGAATAAAAGTAGAATTTCGCCTGACAAATCTAATGATGACTGAAATAAAGTTGCCCGCCAGACAAATCAAAGTTGATCTCTTTAGAAAGAGAGAAAAAAGAAGAAGATAAAGTTGCCAACAAATTATCCATACACAATTCAATAGAACAAAATACAATCACATAGATGGTAGAAACCCATATATCCGAAGAATAATGCAGTGTGGAAACAGAAGAGGTAACAGGCAGACTAGTGGACACATCATGGGAACATGGCCTTTAAGAAGATGCCACAGCCCCTCCCTCATGTCATGGTGGAGGCGTCACCAGATGGTCAGGACAAACATTACGTTATGGGCAATGAGTAAGTGACGCATGCAATGATTCTATTCAAAGACTATGGCGGTGGTGCCTTGATATAGTCAATTCACACGGTTTTACTTCATGAAATAAATATGTGTAGGGGATACAAACCCCTCTCTGTCTCTCTATTTATGGTTCATGCACCTTAGCAATAATCAATAGAGAACAAAACGCATTGTCTACTTGTATTTGCAACCTCTCTCTCTCTCTCTCATCAAGCAGTGAGCAATAACAAAAGACCAGTCCTCTTTCTTTGTCTCAAAATATCTTTATGATATTTAGTTCATCAAAATAAGCATTAGGTAGCAGAAGTATCTATTATAGTTCTCCACTATTCTCCTCCTCCTCCTCAAACACAACAAAACATGGAAGGAGAAAGAAAGAAGAGGAAGATAGACAATGAGGAGGGACGAGGAGGAGGAGGAGGAAGAGGAGAAGGAGAAGAAGATGAAGATGAAGAGAAGATGGAGAAGTTTTTTGCTTTGATTAGAAGCACACGCGAAGTGCGCAATCGTTTGAGGAGTGGTGTCAATAAATCAAAGGATAAAGAAGAGAAGAGTCCAGTTGAGAAAGAGATCAAGACAACTGCGGTCTGGAATCCTAACTTCCAACCAGAAGATTTTACAGGGGAAGATAAGCCTAAGAGTCCTGGTGCCAGTACCCAACCAGGTCCTTCTAAAAGAGAAGAAAAAGAAGAAGATGATAGAGGAGATGGCAAAGGTTTAGACCTAAATCTTTCATTGTAGCAGGGTTATATTTACAGAAATGTGATATCATGCATGTTAAAGAACTAGATTCACCAGTTACATATGCTATAAAGTTGTAGTGCACATCATTTTCCATCTTCTATACTGAGTTTGTCAATGACATTGTTATATCCTGTTTGGCCTAATCTGGTGCAAGAATAATGTAAAGATTACAATGCCATGAGTGGGAATCCATAGCTTTCAGAGAATAAATTGGTCCCCCCATCTGAAAATAGGATTAACAAAAAGTTATCAAAAAGAATGAATTGAGAGAGACAGAAGTTAACAAAGTTGTGTTCAATCTTCTAACATGTGGTGGCAATTTGGAAACAATCTGACAGAGAGAGGTATAGTTATTAGGTAAGACATTGCTCGTTTATATCTGATAGAGAGGGGCACAGTTATCTTTTAGGCAGGTTTGGGAATTGGGGGTGATCTCACCATTACATCTTTTTCAAATCCCCATACAAAATATAATAACCAATTCAACTTTTTCAAATCCTAATTCAACTTTTTCGAATCCCAAAACAATAATAATATCAAAACATAATATTTTAAACTTTTATCTAAAACCAAAAATTCTAATCTCACCTCCCAAACCTGCCCAACAGAGGGAGCAACTTGGGCTCGTCATTAGCTTGGTACACAAAATATCCATGCCAAGTTTGACTCTAGAAAAAAAATCTATTTGTAAGGTTGTTTTGGACACACTAAACACATCATTAATATGAAAGTATGATAAATCACTAAGCATAAAAAGAAGTATTGATGTTTAATTTTTTTTTATTTATAGTTCTTATGGATTCCACAATAAGTATTACGAAAAATCTTAAAAGTAGCAGAATTCTCTAGTCAGCTCGAGGAAAAATTCTTTACTCAATAATGGCCAGTGGGCATTGATTCCGAGTAGAATTCTTTCTTTTTTTCTATGGGAAATGTACATTAATATAGAAATAAAGGGAATATTATAAAAGGTTGGGAATGACTCCCAGATATAATTAACAACCAAAGTTACAATCTTTTTTAACTGCACAGATTTCAGTGCAGGATGCACTTAAGGGAAAGATTATGATATCAGCCGAGGGGGAAAACCATGAGCACGCTAAGATAAAACAAATACACCATCAATTATACATTTCAATGGTTTAAAACACCTTGTAAATTGTGATAACAGCCTAAGTCATATCTTACGGGGTTATAAAGTTGAAAGAGTAATGCTACTCATAAATCATCATCCTTTATTCATATCCTCTCATCATTTCGTTAAATGATTAGAAAACTATTTGTTATGTTTTATTTGTCTATCAATCATTTTATGCCATATCAAGCGATCTTGAGAGGATAATGGTACAAAAGAATGATGAATAACATTTTTCAAAAAATAATGCAGGAGTGTGAGCGCACACATTGCACATAGACATGCACAAACATTTGGAAGCTGATAGCTAGAATGGAAGAGAGGTTTGACTAAAACACATCAAACAAGTAAATCAGAAAAATGAGAATATATAGCCACTTGGTAGAAATTCTTTGCATGCTCGAAAGCACAACATGCAATATCCTATCTTAATAAGTGGACAAGTAAAGGAGACTCATTAACTAATTTAGAGAAATGGCAGAAAGTTGAAAACATGCAATAACACTTTATATTGGAAAGATCGCATACTTCTGTATGACCTCCAACCCAACAGTGCCTTGTGCAAAAACAAAATTTTCTGAATGATCTTCAACCCACTTCGTATAATGTAATGTCATATATCTAGCTGCAAATCATCATAGAACCTGCAAAAATGGCACAAGATGTTAGCTGCTTAAGAACAAAAAAGAAACCAGAATAAAAAGTTATGTTCTCAGAAACATACCTCAAGCAAACTATGATATGTTTGTGATAAAACTTGCCCTGCAGAATTTGGTTGGCATGGCACAGCATATGCGATGGAGGATCTCCCTCTTGAAGCAATCATGCCATGCTGCCTTCACATGCTCACACTTTAGATGCCAGTGAGAAAGTTGTCACTCTTGGAACCCTCATGACAAGGCCTCTGAAATATTTATATTTACAACAGAGTTTTAGAGCATCTAAGTTACCAACTAGAGAGCAGTCTATGGACATTGTAGAAAAATTTCACACGGGAAAAAGGTTGACTGCTCATCCACAGGTCTCAACTACGTCATTAATTGCACCATTTTTAAGATCAATCTGGATCATCTGATCATTTTTACCTTGATTCTTTTCTTCTTCGTAGAGCATAAGCCATGCCCTGAACTCATGGGTTGATTTGCTAAGCATGCTCCTACTCATTGTTGCAATTTACTTTTTTCATCAGGCCAAAACAATCACTCATAATATTAGCTTACAATCATCCAGTGATGTGAGACTTTGCCTGAATATCTAATGTGAGACTCTTGGAGGGTGAGTATGCACGAATGATTCTCTAAAACAGTATGTTGTTGGAGCTGTGCGATCACCAATAGTCTCTGCAAGAACACAATCCATCCTTGAAATGATGAAATCTATTAGCATCCCTCAATATGATCTCCCTCCCCGTTATTTTTGCTATTAATTTGATTGCAGAATGACAGTCCCCACAAACCCGAAGATTCTTCATCACCCTAATGGGCATCCCTTCTGGCAGCTTCAGGAGTCCATATACTACGGCCAGTTTCTCACTATGATACCCCAAGCTCTGCACCTTCTCTTCTTCATCCACATCATGCAGCACAAAGGTACCATCAGGGCAGTACCCAGCTTCCCTTAACATTCCGCTTAATCTCTCCAACATTCTCATGATGATTTCCTGCTCAGGGTGGCCCATGCTATCTCCCCCAGTAAACATATGTACTTTCTTCTCCACCTCAATCCAGCTACACCCAGGTGACTTGCTCACACTCCTTGCTCTCATTGTTTTCCTCAGGTCTGCAACATCATGCCATTTACCTTTGGATGCATAAATATTTGATAGTAAAATGTAGGGCCCAGAATTTTTGGGCTCAAGCTGTACGAGTTTCTTTGCTGCAACTTCAGCCAAATCCAACTTCATGTGAGTTCTACAAGCACCCAGTAAAGCACCCCAAACAATAGCATCCGCTTCCACTGGCATATTCTCAATTAAATTCATTGCCTCATTTACCTGGCCTGCTCGGCCAAGCAGATCAACCATGCAAGCATAGTGTTCAGTTGTTGGCTCCACTTGATATTTGGAGTTCATGGACTCAAAAATTTCACGCCCTTCGTTGACCTTCCCGGTGTAGCTACATGCTGAAAGAACTCCAATAAATGTGACATCATCTGGCAAAATGTTCAAAGAGCACATCTCATGGAATACCTGCAAAGCTTCCTCTCCTAAACCATGCTGGGCATACCCTGTAATAATAGAATTCCACATAACAATATCCTTTGGAGCAAACCTGTCAAACACCAGCTTTGCCTTCACAAGGTCGCCACATTTGACATACATTGTGATCAAGACTGAGGAAACATACACATCACGATCATGGTGGGATCTCACTAACTGAGCATGAACCTGTTTACCATGATCAAGACTTGCCAGGCTGGAACAAACACAAAGAACACTGATCAATGAAGGGAAGTTTGGGCTAATTCCTCCTCTTTGCATTGCAGCAAACAAATTAAGTGCTTGCAATTCAAGTCCTTTCCTTTCATAAACCTTTATCATTGCACTCCACGTCCCATCATCTTTCTCACTCATTTGGTCAAACACCCTCCTTGCCTTAGCTACCTCCCAATTCTGGCCAAATCCAAGTATCATTGCATTACAAGCAACAATTGACTTCATTGGCATTGCATCAAAAAGTTGTGAAGCCTCTTTTATCCGCCCACAATGAGTGTACCCCATAAGCATCACCGTCCATGACACCTCATTTTTCTCTGGCATCACTTCAAAAAGCTTTCTAGCAACATCAACGCACTGGTTATGGATGTACCCGGAAATCATTGTAGTCCAGGTAATCACATTCCTGCGTGGCATCTCATCAAAAATCTCACGAGCTTCAGCCAACCGGCCTGCCTGACAATACCCTCCGATCATACTAGTCCTCACCACCACGTCCTTCTCGGGCATCATACCAAAAAGTCGACAAGCCTCATCAACCCGTCCTTCTTGAATTAGACCACCCAACATCACGGTCCAAGACACAACATTCTTTTCAGGCATTTGCCAAAACAGTGATTCCGCCTCCGAAACCATGCCCTTTTGGACATATCCCCTAACCATCACGGTCCATGAAACAACATTCCTTTCAGGCATCGTATCGAATATCTTTCTAGCTTCACTGACCATCGCGTTCTTTATATACCCGGACAACAACCCATTCCAAGAGACAGTGTTCCTCTCTGGCATTCTATCAAACAAGATCCTGGCTTCGCGAGGCCGAAAATTTTGGAAGTACCCGGAAATAATTGAGTTCCAAGCGACAATGCTTTTATCACGCATTTGATCAAACACCCTCCTGGCATTCTCAATTTGGCCAATACGGGCAAACCGGGAAATCTGAGAAGTGGAGAAAACTACAACACTCGTACTATATATTCTATTTGGGATTAACCTAAACCGCATTGATTCAATATAATCTGAACTACCCAGAGGGGAAAAAACACCAATTTCAAATCTTTGATTCGGTAATTTTGAGACTTCTAGAATAATTAGAACTAAAAACTCGCAGAAAAAATATTCTTGAGACGTGAAGCGGGAAACTCTTCAAAGAGGTAGGTACAATGAAGTATGATGACAAGAACTACAGAAGTACAAGAAGCCAATGTCGTTTTCCCAAAGAGTCGTGCTGCGTACAGTCCCCTATTTTGGGACTCCTTTGCAGTCCGCACGTGTGTTTCAATTAAATGACTAAAAAGGCACTGTCTTCAACCACGAGCAAGGAGAACAAAAGACCAGAAGGACAAAAGAAGCATACCCAACAGCTTTTTCTGAAGATGGAGACGCAACAGAAAAATAAACACAAGCAACGCACCAAAGAACATATTGTAATGCTACCTTACCTTGCCCATGGCCATCTCATACAATTCCTAGCATTGGCAAGGAATTGATTTTTTGAGTCGACGGCGATGGCGATTTGAGGAAGGGGGTTGTTAGGAGGCCGGCGGAGAACCAGGGCTCACGGCGGCGTGGAGGACGGCAGTTATCGAAACCCTAGAACTGGGAACTGGGGAACTGGAACTGTAGGAACTGAAGTGAACTGAGGGCTTGGGTGTCAAAAGTGTTAACCTGAAGAGAAAGTTTTGCTACAGATCATCTACCACATTCCTTATTTCACATTTTTTTAAATTTTAAAAATTTTTTTTTTAAGTTTATTATTTTTAAACTATTTCAAATTTCTATTCATTATTCATATAATAAATATTTGATAAAAAAAATGTGATTTGTAGAGATTGTATAAATAGTAAGAAGTTATAGAGATTTTTTGCTAATAAAAAGTCTGGGTAGCAGCCCTTGTTCACGGATCTTCCGAAACACACCTTACGTGGCTAATAAATTGACAAATTTGTCCCTAAGCAAATTGACAATTTTATCCCTAAGTCCCACGAAGCCCCCTTTCTCCCCCGAATTCGAAATCATGTGAAATTCTTTGCTATCGGGAGTTGATCTGAGTTGCGATGGAGAGGGAGGAGGGAGTTGCTGTGACTGGGGTATGACGGTCGGGGCTGTTGGGAGGTTGTGGGGCTCAGTGGTGGTGGTTGGGCTAGTGTTCAGTGGCAGCATGGTGGTGAGAGAGAGGGAGACCCATTTCGGGTTGGGCTGATTTGAGCTGCAATGGATGGGGTTGCCGTGACATGGGTTTGACGGTAGGGGTTGCTGGGAGGTCATGGGGCTTGGTGGTGGTGGTTGGGCTGGCTTACGGCGGCGGGCAACGATATTTCTAGTTTTACATCCGTGTGAGACCCATTTCGGGAGTGGATAAGGGGCTGGGCGTGGGGGCTCCGCGTGGAGGCTAGAAGGTGGTTGGAGGGTCGCCGGTGTGAGGGGGAGCCGGTGAGGTGGTCGGTGGCCCTGCTGGGTGGCCGACAGTGGTGGAGAGAGGCCGAATGTGCGATGCGGTTGCTTGGCGAGGAACCGGTACGTGGAGCGGCAAGGGAGGAGGTGGGGTTGGAGGCTGACAATGGTGGTGGCTGGTGACTGCTGATGGTGGGGCTAGGTGAGTTGAGAGAGGGAATCGGGTAGGGGAGGGGCTAAAAGCGTGGGTTTTGGATTTAAAAAAAATATATATATATATATTACACGTCACGCGTGCTATGGATCAGCCATAAACAACTCTAACCTGAAACGGTGCGCATGGAGTAGAACTTGAAACGGTGTGCAGTGGCTAAAAGGAAATGGTGCGTATTGGCTGGGAGTGAAACGGTGCGTGCTAATCGAATAAGGAGTTGCTTCCGCGCCCGCGGGGTTCCAGACTTCTAGTGCCTTCTACATAGCAACTGCTCAACACTGCATTTCATCCACATGAAACGCAGCATTTTGTCCTGGATGCAGGAGCATGTCCCTGCTACCCTTTTTAGTAATTTCCTTTTCCTTTTTAGTTTTGGGAGGTTTGGATTGCCTCGATTGAACAATCCTTGGTTTTCTATGAAATTGTGACTCTGTTTTTATCCATTCTCTATCATCTATTTCTGCTACTTATATACTCACACAAAACTTCCATACAATTATACTTCCTTTACGTAGCTACTAGCAGATATTTATTCTGAAGCAAAGCTTATTTACAGTACCTATTCCATACAATAAGCAGCTGCTAACAGGGGTCCTCTCTTGAGGAAGGGGACGGCATCAATGGCGATGGGAGCTATGCACACGATGGTGATGGCCACGACTATTTGGGTTCACAATCTGTTCTCATCTTTGAGGAAAGGGGCTTTTCAAAATTCTGCTTACAACTGGTTCTGCTAACCGGCGCCAAGTGGCTCCAGTAATGCGGCGTTGTTTCAAATTAAATTCAAAATCACGATGATGTGGTAGTAAAACCGGTGTCGTTTCAATTTGGATTCAAATTTCATTTCTTGCATCAACACTTTTGCACCGGTTTCACTTTCGCACTTCAGCTTCTCACTTTCTCCCGCTTCGAACGTAGCCCCTTCTCCCCACTGCTCCCATTGTCTTCTCTAGGAAGGAGGCTTCTGTTCGGTAAGGTCAGCGTCGAAACGAGTAAGCGGGTTGTGGCAGCTCCACCATCGTCTTCCCCATGAAGGCTTTTCCGTCTTCTCCACCAGAACCCACTGAGCCACGAAGCTGATTCGTCTTCTGAAACCCTATTCTCCTTTTCTATTCTCCTTTTCTATTCCTTTTCTCCTCGAACCCAAGACCCACTAACCCTAACCCTAACCCTAACAACCCATTCCCGAAACCCCTTAACCCTAACCCTAACCCGAAACCCCATAACCCTAACAACCCTAACCCGAAACCCCCTAACCCTAACCCTAACCTAAAAAAATACTCAACATCCCGATCTTGTGCAATTGATTGAATGGAATTTAGTGTCTTGTTATCAATGTTTTGATTTTAGTGTGTATCAATGTATGTATGTTGGTGTCATGCTGATTTTGTTGAAATTTGGTGTTTTCAAATTAGTGTATGCAGGTATAGAATTTTTGTAGTGCATAAATGGACTTCACTGCACGTATAGATTGTAGACTTTTTTCTAAGTTTGCTTATTTGTATGCATCTTTAGTGACACCTCTGATGGTTTATTTTATTTAGGGATTGTTAATTTGTTATATTGTGTTATATTTGTTCTATCTGGGGATTAGGGTACAAGAAATTAATCTGATGCTATCTCAAACTCTAATACTATCTCTATAGACTGTGCTTGAAGTGGAGGAAAGCTTGCAAGTTGCATATATAGAAGATGTGATTCATGAAGATCGAGGACTTTAGAAAGCATTTTTGGTTTCAAAGTTTAAAGTACCATAATTTATAAGCATTGCTAATTTATTATATTGCATTTAAACTGTTAATTTTTAATTTAATGTCTTAGCTATGTGAATGGACTTCACTGCCTTCTTATCAATACTTTGATTTTAGTTGATTTGTTACATTAAGAAGTTATATGCATGATCAAACTGTTAATTACATTTTATAAGATCGAGCACCCTATCATATTGTAACCTGCTGGTTAATTATTCTGATTCGCCTAGCTCAGTTATATTCCATGTATACATGTCTTCTTCTTTGTGAGTTGAATCCCTTACCATGTTAACTAATTAAGTCATGACTCATGATGAGTGCTCGACTTGATCATCATCATGATGTTCACTTTCTTACCTTCAGTTTCTTTTTTGTATATATTTCAGCTTAATTATTAATTGATATTTCTTAATTTGATTCAGAAAAATAGTGCAGTAGCAGCTGCGATTACCTGGGTTGACGTTGGCAGCATATTTATAAATTAGCTCTTCTATCGCTTTTCTACGAAGTGTTCAAAACAATGTAGAGCATGCTTCCTATTCAATTTTAAAGACTAATGTCTGTATTTTATTTGTAGCATATTTGTCGTACTTGACCCTATTTAGTCATAACTCCATCTAATTAAATGCACTAAGCAAGTTGGTGAAGGTACGACTCTGTATATTTTGCTGGTTTAGATTTTTTGATTTCTTAAAGTTGTTATGCTGACTTTGTTTAGACCTTTGGCTATACTCTAGTATGCTAATTTTTACTTGTTATTTAATACTATATGATGATTGCTGAGGGAGGCCTTGCTGACAATGAAGCCATGACATAGTTTTGCTACTCTATAGGTCTTAGCTATCTAATAGATATTTGCAATGTGTTAATTAGATTTGATGATCATAGAAATTTCATTACTACTGGATTTTTTTGAAAATATCTTTCCTTACTAATTTAGTTAGGGGCAGGTTATTGTAGGAAATCATATAAATGTCTTTCCATACTTTGGCTTCGGAGTACTATATCAATTGGTTCTCACACTATTTCTAATTTTGAATTTAAGGTGAAGTATCTAAAGAATAATATAGCAATGAACTCCTAGCTATAAGATGGGGGGTGGAGCCAACTATTTTGATTGTGTGCATGATATCATTGAGAAGTTGGAACCCTGCATGCATGTCTTGCTTATTTGATGTATCTTTGCAATGTGTTAATTGGATTTGATGATCAAAAAAATTTCTTTACTGTTGGATTTTGTTTCTCATGGCTTTACTTACTAATATTTTCCTTCATGGTTTGACTAATACAATGAATCCATGGTTTGGATTTTCAGAATCTGAACATGGCATCATCCTAATCATCATATTTAGTTAATGATTTTGATATGGATTCACTGGTTTGTTGGTATGGTTTGAAAACATTACTAAAGACGTCCTACACTAAGAAAAATCCTGGAAGGAGATTCTTTGTCTGCCCAAAGTATTCAACAGTAAAGCAACATTATAATTGTCATATTTTATTATCGATTTGCTAGTTTGGATGTATTTAAGCACTATTAAATGGGAGTTTGTACTGTGTGTAGGGAGATGCATGGTGTGAATTCTTTGTATGGGCAGATAGACTTAAATTGCTAGAGGAGAACTGGAAATTAAGAGAGACAAAGGTTTCAAAGACTTGGGATGATGTAATACAGCGCCAAATAGCCCTTCGGAAAAGGGAAGATAAAGTCAGAGAGATAGCGAAGAAACTAAAAAAGGAAAAGCGAAAGTTGTTTTTATATTGGGTTCTCACCTTTGTTATCTTGTTTGCTTGGTTTCGATAAATTCTATGTAAAAAGTCAGTAAGTTAATTTTGCCTAGTTTAAGAGACCATCTACCTTATAAGATGGTTTTCGGGACAAAGCATTTGTGTATAACTTTTGCTTGTATATTTTGGGCATTTATGTTTATTTTGTTTTTCTATTTTCGGCTATGATAAGAAATCTTGTTTTGGATCCCTGTCGATAATTTATGGACATTAATGGTAGATGAATGAAGTATCATTTTGCTCATTTATGGACCATTAATGGTAGTTGAATGGACATTACTTACACTGCAAATTTTGCTCATTTTTGGAGACCAGTTTTCTACTAACTCTCTAGTCTCGTTGATAGCAACATCCAATTCTTCACACTCCTTATATAAGATTTCATTTGAAGGAATTTTGTTATCAACGGTTTCATCAAGAACTGCTTTTAAAAGCTTCAGTACACCTACTAGATGTCCGTAATCCTTCTGAAGAGGCATATATTTTATTGGCTGAGATGAAACTAGATGAATGAATCAAGAAATGCTATTGATAAGACAATTCACAACTGTTGCATCCATTTTACTTGTTCTGAAAAAACATATAACAAAACTAAATAAGTTAAAAATAGAGAAATTTATGAATGTAAAGCATTGTTAGAATATCTTGGTAAAAGTAGTCTACAATTATAAGAGTTCCCTTTGACAATGACTATGTTTGCGTTGCAATAGCAGGGATCTGCTGATTCTATAGAAAAAAATGTGCACTTACTACCTATTACAAACTCCACAACTTGAAGAATTTCTTTAGACTATCAGTCAACACATCAAGCTATCTCCTTTCTTCCTTTTAAAGAGAATAGGAAAAGGCCCATATCAACGTATGATTATGTTAGCAAATTATAACTTCTTACAAACCTTTAAACTTTAAAACTGTTTTGAAGATTAAATGTATAAATAACTTTGATTTACGAGGGAAATGTGATGATGTGGTTCAACCAGCTTTGAAATTTATATATACCACACACACAAGTAAGAATTATCAGCATGTTCAAATCATACATACCACACACACAGGTTGCAACTTACTCGTCAAGTATGTTCTTTCATAATAGCTATAGGTTGTTGTTCAACTTAGAAACGAAAGGCACAATAAAAATTCCATGTCTATTTGGGCATCTTAACATCATTAACATAAGATACTCACAACTGACTTACATANGAAATTTATATATACCACACACACAAGTAAGAATTATCAGCATGTTCAAATCATACATACCACACACACAGGTTGCAACTTACTCGTCAAGTATGTTCTTTCATAACAGCTATAGGTTGTTGTTCAACTTAGAAACGAAAGGCACAATAAAAATTCCATGTCTATTTGGGCATCTTAGCATCATTAACATAAGATACTCACAACTGACTTACATAAAAAAAAAAAAAAAAGACTTAATTCAGTGGTTTCTTCACACTATACATCAAATATAATTCTGTAAAACTATTCAAAACTGCTTGGATACATCAGAATATAAAAAGATACAGACTTGAATATCCAGTACCGTAACACTTGGCTCATCAAGTACTCAGAACTGCTTCGATATATATACAGGGTCAGACCAAACGAAAAAGTAACCATTTGCTGTCCAGAAAATCGAGAAGGGGCAGACCAGAAAATCCATGAAATTGCTGGCAATACATTATAGCTTGTATCCATGCCGGGTTCTTCCACCTGCGCCTAGCAGCATGTGCAAAACAAGTAGGTCTTTAAAAAACATGTAAAAATAACATTACATCAAAATACTCAAGCCCACCTATGATAAGGAAATAATCCCAAATTTTGAAGATATAATTCTTATGACAGATTCCCAGAAACAGCAAAATATGGAAGCAATAAAGGAAAAAGAAGACGAACAATAATATTATCAAGTAAAAATAAAAAGAAGAATAATATTATCAAACTCTAAGAAGAAGGCAAATAATATTATCAAAGAATTCTTTCATGGCTAATAATTTTATAAAGACATACCCACGATAATCATATTATTGTCGTGGTTGTGATCCATCAAAATCAACGTGCAGTGGTTGTGATCCATCCACCCCAAATTGCATCTGTAAAAAATATGGACTCGTATATTAAATGAGTGGAATTGACTAATGTCATTAAAATACTGTTACAGTTTGGATCCACTTACGCTTTCTTGACTTTGAAGTACTGGTTATCGGGGCTGGGTCCCACTAAGGTCAACAGCTGGTCTGCTTTCTGGATTAACCTGATGACAGAAACTGGTAAAAAACATAGTAATACATCATTAGCTCAAATATAAATATAAATTTATAATATTACCTGCACGTGTCCAACATTTGAGACGCCCAAATTGGAATGGCCAAATAGCCTCCTGTAAGTGTCCACGACACGTGTATCTTCTCCATCTCGCTAATAATTTAGTAACCAATTTGTGAGATACCATTTATAAAATTTAAATAAAGAAGTAATATTACAAATCATTACCTGTTTGTGTTTTCCCTTTCCCTGCACTTTTTTCGTCTTCTCCTTAACTTTTCGCATGTCTCTTTCCATCCTAGATGCCTTCCTCAGATATGGGGGTCTGCCTTTTCCTTACACAACACGTGGACTTAGTACTTGGGTTAAACTACCAATTATAATTGTGTCCTTAGTCGTGCCACCAACATTTAAATAATTTTGAGTCAGCGATGGGGATTCTTGATCCGCATTATAAAGGTCAATCATTGCATGTAACTTAGTCGTTGCATTCTCAGTATGCTTTTTCGAACCCACTACAGAAGTAATCATTTTATAACAAATATTCAAAAGACTTGAATATCTGTTAGCATCTTCCCGTTGATCCCCTGCGTCATAGCTGCTCTGGATTAACGTGTACCTTTTTTTAATATCCTTCCTCCATCGATCTAAAATGTATCTATCTGGTATTATCTTAATCCCGTTACATTTGAACACGGCGAAGATGTGTCAGCATATTATCCTCCTCATTTCAAATAAACCACAAGAACACTTTGGACTGCATCTTTCTCATTAAAATCCACTGAATGTGTAACCAGCTTAGTAAAATCTTTGACACGGACTTTATCATCTACCAAATAGGTCTTTAATGTACCATCGACCTTATGTAAAACTGGTTCCAAGTCGATAATGCCAGTAAGTTGGTGCTGAACTTCCTTGAATTTAACATCTGTGTACAAATCTTGATATCTCTTTTCAATTTGAGACCTAGAGGTGCAGGGAATCGTGACATTAAATGAGTGGAAGTCCGCACAATTTTCATTCTCGCTTTTTTTTTTCAAGGCATTATCATACTGATCGACAAACTCCTTCAAGTTTGTCTTAACATGAACATAACCATCAAAAAATACATTCATACTTTCGCTATGCTGCGTTGTACTCATTCCAGCCCAAAAAACATATTTCAAGAAGGTCGATACCCAATCCTCACGCTCAGTGTACAAACTCTGCAACTAGACATTCTCATGCAAGTTGTACGTACTAATCAACTCATCCAACATTTTTCAAACTCTTCCGGGGTTTGAGTGTCATACACATTTCATCAGTGCTGTTTTCATTCCCATTTTCTAAGAAGCATACGAGTCAAGCTTTTCAGGGACTTTCTTTAGGATATGCCACATGCAATATCTATGTCGGCTCTCCGGGAAAACAATTGCAATTGCATTTTTCATGACTCTGTCTTGGTCTGTGATAATAGCCTTCGGTGCTATACCATTCATATACTGTAACTAGGTCTAAAATAATCACACGAAGGTCTCAGTATCCTCAGAAGAAATCAAGCTAGCTCCCAACAAAATTGATTGCCCATGGTAATTTACACCAATAAATGGTGCAAAGGGTATCCCATATCGGTTCATCAAGTATGTGGTGTCGAAAGTGACCACATCACCGAAATATTGGTAGGTTGCTCTATTACGGGAGTCTGCCCAGAATACATTCTTTAACCTCCCCTCATCATCCAAGTCCATCAGTATAAAGAACTCTGATTTTTTGTACTGCATCAATAAACAATAGTCTTGCAGAGCTCCAGCACCACCTACACCCAGTTGTAGATGTCGTGCCTTGTCGATGTAGTTACGGCAATCCTTTTTAAAAAACGGGAGGTTCTCAAAACCTCCCGTCCCAACTACAAGAGAGCCGAAACTCTTATTCATTCGGATTCTAGCCAAATCATTCGTATCTAGGACTCTTTTAACGGATTCACTCACTTCTCTATTATATCGAAAGAAGCGAGATTTCTTTGGACTGAGGTTGTGGTTATGGATATTGTGAACTGTTGTCAGCTGAAACTTTCCATCATCAGCTTTTAAGGCATTAATCTTTGCCTTACATTCCGTCTTCACTGTCAGTCGTGGGTTGGAGACATTCAAGGTCCTAGGCCAGGCCTTTCCACCACGAGCACATGCAAGGGTCACATATCTAACGGTCTCATCCTGTCCCCTCTCACTCCTTTTCGTCATCACCCCAAACCCACATTTTTTACCATATTCCTTATAATAACTCATTAAATCTTCTAGAAAATTAAATTTCATCCCCGATTGGGGCTCATCATCGCCATCCATTTGCACTTTTTCAGATGTTCCAGCTATACTAAACTCAGTTTCCTCTACACCTTGTACATCATCTAGACTAATTTCTTCAACATTAAAGAATGTACATGGCGTTTCAGTATCCCCAACATTAGTTCCATTATCCTCCGTACCAATAAATTTGCTTGTAACGAAGCTTGTTTTGCTGAGAGACAATTGGCCTTCCATGCCATGTTGAATTGGGTAATTAACATTCTGGCAAAAAGAACACCAACACGCAAAGAATTAAACTCTTGAAAACACCAACTTATTTAAACTCAACGAAAAAGTAGTGTATCATAGTTGTAGGTTGCTTGGATATTGGTTGGCAGTGGGATATGACAGAAAAGTAGGTGACCACGCAGGCACTAGTCCATAGAAACCATGCATTGGGATATTTGGAGAAGTTGATGGTATGTCCTAAAATGTTATTAGAAAAATTATTCATTGTTATTTTTAAATAAATATCAACTAATCTCGAATCTAAAGTTATTGATATATTACATAAAATAACATACCGCAGATGAGGGATTTGAGCTAGATGGTCTTAGTGTAGATGTATGTTCTTTTCCTTTTTCCATACTGAGAAGGAGACAAATGCAGCTTGTCAATAGCAATATTATATAATTTCCCACAAATAAATCTATGTAACAAAACATGACAAGTTTTGGCCACAATCACCCAAAACAAAGACTATAGATACAAATCAGACACATGTGATACAAAAAACATAGAATTAGATAACGTGCTTTCCCACCTATTTCTCTTTACAACCTCCCTTACGCTTGTAATATTCTTCATAAAGAAAAAGAAAAAAAAGGATGACGTGTGGTGAAGTCCCCAAACCAGAAAACCTCAAGAGTTATTTCTAAGGGTTTTTTACATGGTCAAAAACTAAAGCAAATCACTCAAACTTACTTAAAAATTAACAAGTAGCTTCATTCAAATTGCTTCTTTTATGGACTCGTATATTATATGTATTATTTATAGTTGTTCTAAAGGTACATGCAACACACCAAGCTTGTTGACTTAAAACTTTCCACTACTAAACACTTTGCCCTTTCGGATTGCAACATTGACTTTCAAAGTACACCCTATTAGAATTTGGATGAACAACTCACTTTCTTCACCATGAAGTCCACACAAAGCACCAGGATGCAAATAACTATTTCTTAAATTGTTGTGTTGGCCTATTCTAATTAATGAAAAAAGTTAATTCAATTGATTTATAATTATTTGTAATATGGCAGAGTTTGGGTTGATATTGGATCATGAAGTCCTGCAAAAATTGGCCAAACCAAAACTTTGCTTCATCAAACTTGCATGTGAGTTTACTCAACAATGTTACTTGGATTTAAATTCTTTGAGTGAACTTAATGAACCTTAACTAGTATATAATGATAGATTAATATATACACTTTCATCGAGAAAGACCACAAAATTTAAATATATTTTCTTTCTTGACAGAAAATGATGTCCCAAATTAAGCCTTCAATTAGACACTTTAATTTTCTCCTTGTTTATTTTCGAAAATCACAAAACAAACCTACAGCACAACACTGCCTGAAGTTCCAGTTTGAAGTATAACATATACCCAAAGCAAGTCTCATTAGAGGCATTGTGAAGGGCCTAATCCCATCTTTTTGCTACAAGCAAGAAAAAGTATGAAAAAATCAATGTCTAGGCGAAAAAAAGCATAGCCCTGAAAAAATAAAGAAAAAGAGTGAGTCTCAAAACTCTGTAAGTCCTTCTGTTGGTGTCAAATTCAAAGAATTCGTCTCCATTCATCTCATAAACAAGTTTAAAACTGCACATAACTTTTCTGATGGAAAGAATAACCTAGAATTAGCTTTTGCAAAGTTTCCCAAAGTAACAATATTAACAATAATAAAGTTTCTTACTTTATTATGTCCAACTTAACGTATCCCAAATGGAAACTTGGGTCTCTGCAGAAATTCGAAAATACTTCAACATGGAGAAAGACAGTGATGGCGACTCACTCAACGTGACAGTGGAAGTGGGCGACAGCGAACGGCGACTCACTCAACGTCACAGAGAAACAAATGATCAAGGCAGACCCACGTCGCCGGCGGCTCAGATCCAAAATGTGTGACAGTGGGCGATTGGAACAACCGGTTCTTCAGCCCACATCAACAACTTCACGATTCCGAGGAATTTTCTCTGGGTTCAGCTCGATTATGGGTTCGGGCAAAAATGGCTTCATTTTCCCTCCCTTTTCATATTTCATCAGTTTTCTTTTTTATTATTATTATTATTTAAGTAGCAGCTGACGTGGCACAGCCGGTTGTGCGCTGGTTGCACAACCGGCGGTTTGTATATAGAACTATTGTTATTTGAAACCGGAACTGAATAAAAAAAAACTACCCGAATGGACATCCCATTTTCTCGACCCGAATCGATTCGTAATTGCCCAACCTGTTTAATCAGAAGAGGAAATTATCAAACTGTTTCAAATACACTCGGTTATTAACCGATACCCGATTGAACACATAAGAACGACATCGTTTTCGCCAAAGTATATATAACACGATTTTCTCTCTCTTGCAGACTTTTCGCCCACCTACCTCCCTCTTCTTTCTCGCTCAAACCTGAGCGTTACATCTCCTCTCTTGCAACTCTCTCACAGACTCAGCTCTCTCTCTCTTGCATCTCTGTCTCTCTGTGTGTGTTTCTCATTCTCTAACTCAGACTCTCTTGCTCACTCTCTTTGGTGGTTGGATCGTGTAAGCTTTCTCTACAAGCATCGAAAAAAACTGATCCAAAGTAAGGAAAAACACTATGTGATTTTATCTGATTAGGTGGGTTAATTATGAGGTGTTAGGGTTAAGGTTTGTACTGGGTTTCCAGCAGAAGGGTTACAAATAATTACATGACTGAAACTTCTGCTCCACTTGTCCAGACTCTGTTTTTTCATGGATTGAAAAACACTGTACATAGGTTGGAAATTTGAGGATGGAGTAGTTGTTTGCTCGTACCCTACCTTCCCTTGCCCTCGCCCTAACTTGTTGCTTTCGCCTGTCCTCTTTCGTATGGCAGACACCATGACACTAATCTGAGCCAAACCCAAAGTTGTAGAATGAGCTAAGTTTGGACTCGAGAGTTTTCGGTTCTATTTCAAGGTAGCTGCTTTTGTATCTTCTTGAGGAGATAGGACAGGGCTATGTAGTTCATTTTGGCTATGATTGTAGGCTCAACTCTCAAGGGTGCAACCTTTATATAAATCCTATTTGGCCCCAAGTTTTGGAACCCAAATTTCATTCCATTCCCCTTGATTATTATCACTAAACTGACATGTTATTCAAAATAATAATTCTATTAACAATTGCCAATATAGTTTATGGACTTAAAAGAAAAAGTATGTCAAAAAATTAGGACTTACTTTTTTGACAATATTGTGATGATCATGTGGATGGATGACTTTAGGCCTGAATAGAATAAATAACAAAAGAATTCTCATATATCCAGAAATTATAGGAAAAAAGGGTAGTTGGTGTTTTATTTCATGTATTGTTGTTTAAAGCTGGTATTTATTTTTCTTTTAATTGAAGTGTGATTGTGGATTGTAAAGTACTATCTTAGTGGAAGTAACCATGAATTATTTCTAGGGTTGTGCAAACCCTCCACCCACTCTGACATCGTCCGACTTCTGCTCAGATTCCGACTCCGACGGAGTCGAAATGTTCGGAATATGGAGTTGGAGTCAGAGTTCACACGGAGCTTTGAACTTCGACTTTTTTTTCTTTTTTTAATAAAAAAAAGAGCCTAAAACGTCGTTTTACATCTGTATTTAAAAAAAAAACTAAACGACGCCATTCCACTTAATGTGGAACAATGTCGTTTCTTCACATGGGGGTCCAAAATGCAAGACCCCCCTTCTTCCTTCTTCCCCGAATGCTCTCACTCTCTTTCCCTTCTGAATCTCTCATCTGAGCCTTCGTTCCCTCTTTGTTGTGTCTGTTCCCTCTTTGTGCCTCTGTTCCCCTTCACTTCTCAGGCCAACCTCCGTTCCTGTTTGTCGTCGTACGCGTCGTTTAGCCGTTGTGACGCTGTAACTCGTAAGTGTAGTCTGACTTCGAGACTCCAAGCTCTAAATCATGTAATTTTCGCAATTTTTCTTTTTTTCCATGTTGTTGGGTTGCCTAGAATTAGTTGTTTTGGGTCTAGTTGTTGGCTGTTGACTGTTGGGTTGTTTGTAAATGTAAAATGGAATGGATTAAGGAGTGGAACACTGTAAAATGGCACCAGTGTATGCATGGAAGGTGTTTGTGAAAATGAAACTGTGAAATGTGATTTATAATTTTGTAAGAATGATTTATAATTTAAACCCATTTCTTTCTTTCTTTATACGTCAACGTTCTTTAATTGCTTTACCTCGTCTTGAATGGGTTCCTACATAACTGATCTATAATTGCGTACCTGCTGCATGTCTTTGGTTTACGTATCCTATCATAGGGATCAATCATGGTGTAGAATTATTCCACAATGCAATTTACGTGAACTAATCATGTTTTTTCACCGATTTGCATATCTTTAATCTTTGGATGCTTTTGATCGATGATACGTACGTAGTTGTAGAGATATATATATATATATCTCGAAAGCTTACGAAATGTTCATTATTGCATTTTGTTTTTACCTTATATATTGGAAATGTACGTAGGCGACACTAAGTTGCTGTCTTGGATCTATATATCTACCAGGTGCGTACATTAATGGAGTATATAATATATATTCTTCCTTCTTGTGTCGACAACATGAGTGGATTAATTGAAGTTTAGACCTCGGCCATTCTAACTTAATAATGCATCCTTACTCTGCAAGCATCATTCAGCAATTGAACTCGTCAATTAGCAAGATTATCCTTATCTCATATAAATATATATATATATATTAAACTACACTAAATATTTGAAATAAACTTTTTGTAAGTACATGATGACATTTATGAGTTCCAAATTCAAGCTGTAGATCTTAATTTGTCGATGCCCTTTACCATTATCATGCATATACCATACTGGTTCTGTACGACTCACGTGATTTGGTTGAATGGCAGCTTACTATATTTTGTTCACTTATATTATAATTAATGTTTATAATTATTTTGTCACAATGGCAATGCCCCAACAGCTGTTACTTCCATTTCTGGATTATTACTTGCACTTCGGGCTAATTAATTGGTTCATTTTTTTGTTTTTTTTTTTTTGCTCCTTCGTTGCTACTGCATATATAAATCATGTATATTCCTTATACATGAAGCCAAACATGATGGTAAATATTGTTGAGTCAGTGCTAAGAATTTTGATCAACCTTTATCCAAAAGAACTCAAGTATCTAATTTACATTAGACCTTAATGTATCAATTCATGACTTTTATTATTTCAAGTCAATATAACGTTTACATCAATGAAGTTTCCTGCAAGCTAGTGCTTGTAGTAAATATTGCTAGCTAGGTCAATCATGCTAAGGATTTTTTGGCTGGCTTTTTTTATGATTTAAAATTTTATTATATTGTCACACTTTGTTTCCAACTTCTCAGTCCTTTCCATATATATTGCTATACATGCTTTTTTACTCTAATTTTTTGCTTCTAATTTATTTTTTTTTAGTTTTTTTAATTATGATATGAATGCTACACCTAATAGAGACGATTGTCCACAAAGGGATCTGGTAGATGCCAGTGCTACTGCTCCAACACTGGTGTGTACTTTCACATCTAAAGCCACATCTAGAATAGCTACTTCATTTGCAAGTAGTCGAATCCCAGTAGATATAGAAGATGATGAAATGTTCAACGAAGATGAAGAGCTCAGTTACGAAATTTCTACAGCCACTAATGGTATACATGTTAAGAAATTGGCCATCCCTCAATACAGTGAGAAGATGTTGAGAGAAATGCTTGCAGAGATGATAATTATTGATGAGATGCCTTTTACCACAGTCGACAAAAGAGGCTTTCAAGCGTTTGTACAAACTATTGAGCCACGATTTCCAATTCCATCACGGTATACAGTGATGTGAGATTGTATGAAGAGGTATGCAAAGGAGAAGGCGGAGATGAAGAAGCTGTTTATTGCCACTAGTCAGAGAGTGTCATTTACAATTGACACATGGACGTCCATACAGAACGTTTGCTATATAAAGGAAGATTCCACAAATCAAGCCAAGGATCACAAATCAGCCAACTAGCCGAACATCATGCCTGTAACAGTCACCATATCTTGCAAATTAATTCTGTGTTTTTTGTATAGCCATAATAGTAGTTAGTTTCCTAATATAGATCACTATAAAGTTTCTATTTAAAGTGTATATGATCTCTTGTAAAGTAAGGTTGCACAGTTTGTCTTTTTCATTGAGAAATAAAGATTTCAGTCTTACTCAATTCTCAACATGGTATCAGAAGAGCCCCCCTCTCACGAGAATTCGATCCCCATATCCCCTCACCCCACTCAGAACCCCTTTTCCCCCCACAGATCTTCCCTTGATTGCAATGAACATTTCCGCACAAATCAATGACAAACTTACTCCCTCAACCTTCCCATAGTGGCGTGCCCAATTTGAAGCTCTTCTAATTGGGTACAATATTCTTGACTATGTCACTGGAGATAAACCTTGCCCTCACCAAACCGACACCCTCACATCCTCCCTTCAAAAAACTCACTGGATATGGCAGGATAACTCATCCTAACTGCTATCCTAGCCTCCACCACAACAACCATCACCCCCCTCATTTCGATTGCCAAAACTTCCAAGGAAGCATGGCAAAAATTACATGTCCTCTATGCTAGCAAATCCCGAACCAGGGCCATGCAACTCAAAGAGGAAATCACATTAATTAAGCGGGGCAATCAAACCATCTAGGAATACCTGCACATCATGAAATCTCTTGCCAATGAAATTGCGCTTATTGATCATCTCATTTCAGACGATGATCTCACTTTATACATTCTCAATGGCCTCGGTTCAGATTATCGGGAGATCGCAGCACCGATTAGGGCTTGGGAAAAATCGCTCACCTTTGAGGAACTTCACGATCTGCTCGTGGGCCATGAGGCCTACTTGCGCCATCTCGAGACCTCCGCTCAGCAGCTGCTCGCCACGGCCAATTACACGAACCGACGGCCCCGTCCAGGTTTGTCTTCCTCCTCTAGAAATAACAGAAACTCCTTTCGGAGTTCAAATAACTCCCAATCACCTAAAGGGCCTTTGGACCAATCACGCCCAAATAATGGGCCACGTGATAACAAGCGGTCCAACAATTGGGGCAGGTCCAATGGTCAGCGACGTTTCCAGCCCAAATGTCAGATTTGTGACCAACTGGGTCATATTGCAAAGCAGTGCCCGCGAGTGACTTTTTCCAAAGCTAATGCAAATTGTGTTTCTACCTCTTCACAACAGAATAATAATTGGCTCATTGATTCTGCTACTTCACATAATATTACGGGTGATTTGACTAATCTCTCAGTGCATTTGGAATATGATGAGACAAATGAAGTTGTAATTGGTGACAGTTCAAGTTTGCGTGTCTCACACATTGGTTCTTTGGTTTTTCAATCACCCACACACACCTTTCATTTAAATGATACACTATGTGTTCTAAGTATCTGTAAAAATTTAATTTCAGTCCATCACTTTACCAGTCAAAATCATGTTTTTCTTGAATTTCACCCCACTTATTTTCTTGTCAAGGATCAGACCATGGGGGCGATTCTACTCAAAGGTGCATGTGAAAACGGTGTTTACACCCTCCCGGACTCACTGGTGGACTCTCCTTAAAAAATAGTTACAAATGTGCATGAGCAGACATCGATTGATGGGTGGCACAAGCGGCTTGGACATTCATCTCAAAAAATTGTCCATTCTCTTATCAAATGTTTTTCTCTTCCAATAAAACAAGACCAAGTGTCTCACATTTGTACTTCATGTTCCATGAATAAAGCCCATCAACAACCATTTGGTTCCACTAGTTTAAAAAGCAATGCTCATCTTGATCTCATTTACACTGATGTTTGGGGTCCCGCACATGAAATTGGTATTGATGGTTCCAAATATTACTTTATTTTGACCGACCATTGTACCAAATATATGTGGTTTTACCCTTTAACAAACAAATCTGGAGTAAGCACCATTTTTCCGCAATTTAAACATCTTGTGGAAAACCATTTTAAAAAAAAAATCAAATGTCTTTATTCCGACAATGGTGGTGAATTTGTGGCACTCAAAAAATATTTTTCCATTCATGGGATTAACCACTATACCACTGCACCTCATACACCACAACAAAATGGGGTCTCCGAGCGTTTTCATCGTCATCTTGTTGAAACAGGATTAACCCTATTACAAGATGCTTCTCTACCCTTGTCCTATTGGCCCCATGCTTTTTAAACAGCTGTTTATCTTATTAATCGTCAACCAACACCATTATTAAAAAATAAATCACCTTTTGAAGCCTTATTTCAACAATGTCCAAATTATCTCAAGTTAAGAAAATTTGGATGTCTTTGTTTTCCCCTAACCCAACCCTATAACTCAAACAAGCTCCAGCCCAAATCTCTTCCGTGCCTGTTCATGGGCTATTCCCAAAACCCAAAATGCTTTCAAATGCCTTGATCTCACCACAAACCGCATCTATTTCTCTCAGCATGTCATTTTCGATGAAATCAGCAGCCCTCTCAAACCTCATGTTACCTGCACCGAAAACTCACCATCTCCGTTGCCCATCTACACGATGCCCTTACCGCGACCACCGCCAGTGCAGTCCGAGAGCCCATCGTCTTCCGCTGCACCTTCAGGTAATAGCCCTAATTTCTTTCCTTAAATCTCTCCTAATTTAAGCATTTCTTACTCACTCGCACCACACGGGTCACGCATGAGTGAGTCCACTCATTCCATGCAATCACTCATCACGAGTACACCAAATCCTTGTGAGGCACTCACTGAGCCCGTGGTTAATAACCCACCCCCTGAAACAAGCCGAACCCACACCATGACCACTCGGTCCATGAACAACATCCACAAGCTGAAACAATTGAACTTAGTCACCAAACATCCCATTCAACCCACTATTGAACCGACTTGTGAGTCACGCACTTCTTGATCCAAAATAGAGACATGCTATGTCCGAAGAACTCACGACATTGATGAGTCATGGTACGTGGGAATTAGTTCCCCCTCCTACAAACTGCAACCCAGTGGGCTGTAAATGGGTCTTTCGAGTCAAGAGAAAAGCTGATGGGTCTGTTAATAGGTTTAAAGCATGGCTTGTTGCAAAAGGGTACAACCAACGCCCTGGCTTAGATTACAAGGAAACATTTAGCCCAGTTGTGAAGCCGGCAACCATAAGAACTGTTTTGTCTATTGCTATTATGTAGGGGTGGATTTTAAGACAACTTGATGTCAACAATGCATTTTTGCATAGAATGTTGACTGAAAGTGTTTACATGGTTCAACCTCTGGGCTTCAAGGACTTGTCTAAGCCTCATCATGTTCGCAAATTACACAAGGCCATTTATGGCCTAAAGCAAGCGCCAAGAGCCTGGTATTCAGCTCTCAAGAACACAATTATTGAGCTCGGGTTTGTGAATTCTAAGGCAGATTCTTCACTTTTTATATACAAAACCAGCTCTGTTACATGCTTTCTATTGGTATATGTGGATGATTTAGTCAATACTAGAAGTGATACTCAATTTGTTGTTTCCATAATTGCAAAACTTGAAAACTGTTTCTCTTTAAAAGACATGGGACAACTCCATTTTTTCTTGGGCATGGAAGCTATACCTACAAAATCTGGCCTCTTCTTATTTCAGCATAAGTACGTTAGAGATATTCTGTCCAGAAGTAACATGCTCAGTGCCAAAGATGTATCCACCCCACTAGCCACAACCACAGCCCTCAAGCTCATTGATGGCACAAGTTTAGTTGATAGCATTGAATTCAGGAGTGTTATAGGTGCTCTTCAATATCTTTCTCTTTCAAGGCCAGACATCTCCTTTGCAGTGAATAAACTATCTTAGTTCATGCATAAACCCACTGCAACTCACTGGACAGCTGCGAAGAGGCTCCTTCGTCACTTGAATCACACAATTTTTCATGGGATTCACATAACCAAAAACAGCCCATTGACTCTTACAACCTACATTGATGCGGATTGGGCAGGAAACTTTGATGATAGAACTTCAACCTCTGCTTACATAAGTTTCCTTGGAACAAATCCAATTTCTTGGAGCTCAAAAAAACAGAGGGCAGTTGCTAGATCCTCCACCGAGGTCGAGTATAGAGCCCTCGCAAATGCAGCCTCTAATACTATTTGGCTACTTCAATTGCTTAAAGAACTCGGCCACTCTCTATCCATCACACCCAAGCTACTTTGTGATAACTTGGGTGCCATACAGCTAAGTTTAAATCCAGTCCAACACTCTCGCATGAAGCATATTCAAATTGGTCTCCACTTTGTGCGCAACATAGTTCAGAAAGGAACACTTCAAGTTCATCATGTTAATACTCAGGACCAGCTTGCAGATATTCTAACAAAATCACTATCAAGGCAGCGTACTGAACAATTGAGAATCAAGATTGGCCTTGCTGATGGCAGTCCCATCTTGCGGGGGCTTATAAAGGAAGATTCCACAAATCAAGTCAAGGTTCACAAATCAGCCAGCTAGCCGAAAATCATGCTTGTAACAGTCACCATATCTTGCAAATTAATTCTGTGTTTTTTGTATAGCCATAACAGTAGTTAGTTTCCTAATATAGATCACTGTAAAGTTTCTATTTAAAGTGTATACGATCTCTTGTAAAGTAAGGTTGCATAGTTTGTCTTTCTCATTGAGAAATAAAGATTTCAATCTTACTCAATTCTCAACATACTACATGTGTATCACAACACACTATATTGATAATGAGTGAAATTTACATAAACGAATTATGGCTTCAAAGAAATTGTTGATCATAAGGGTGTATCCATTGGGGCGCAGATGAATGATTGTATAAAGGATTGGGGAATTCGAAAGGCACTGTGTATTACAGTTGACAATGCCAATACTAATGACACTGCAATTGATTGGTTCAAGCGGAATACGACGGTGAAAGATGATGTCATTCGTCAGCATGAGTTTATTCATGTTCGATGTTTTGCTCATACCATCAACCTTATAATTGTTGAGGGGTTAAAAGAGGTTGATGATTCGATTACCAGAGTCCGCAGCATTGTGCGATATGTGAGGGCTTCTCCCAAAGGCTTGCCAAGTTTAAGGCAATATCGAAACAACTTCAGATTTGATGTTCTAGTATATTGTGCTTGGATGTTCCAACTCGATGGAACTCTACATACATGATGTTGGATGTGGCACAGAAATACCAACGAGCGTTCGAGCGGATGGAGGTCGAGGATAGAGGCTTGAGGTATGCTTTGTTGGAGCCAGCAGGACAAGGGCTCGGTGCGCCAAACACACATGATTGGACTATTGTGAGATACTTTGTTCAATTTTTAAAAATTTTTTATGACATAACTATGCGAATATCTGGATCCAAATATACGATTGCGAACTTGTACTTCAGTGAACTCTCAGAGCTTCACTTCCACTTGAAAAATAATTGTGCTGGAGGATTGTTATCTGCTTTGGTTACGAGGATGAAGACCAAATATGATAAATATTGGAAGAATATTGAGAAGATGAATAAATTACTATTTGTGACTGTGATCCTTAACCTCCGATATAAGTTGGTTGTTATAGAATTTTGGGTAAATTCAGTACTCGGGACAGTGAAGGCTTCACAATTTATTAAAGTGTTAAAAAGTGATATTGATGACTTATATAGTCACTATAGCAATAGTGGTCAGCCTTCATCCGCAGCTGGTAGCTCCTTACACTTGAGGTCGACGGGGTCAACATCTTCCTAAGATGATCATGGCCCATCTAGAAAGGGTACATGCCATCTTATGTTGCGGCAGTATCATCAACTCATTGCAACGAGGAATATTATGCAGTGTATGTCTGAGATTGAAAGATATTTTATGGAAGCTGTCAAAGCACCTAGTGGTGTATTTCAGTTATTAACTTGGTAGAAGGTTAATTCCATCAAGTATCCAGTCCTTTTCCGTATAGCTCGAGATGTGTTAGCCATTCATGTCACTATGGTTGCCTCGGAGTCGGCATTTAGCACTGGAGATCGCGTGTTGGATGCTTATCGGAGTTCATTGTCACTGTCAATCGTGGAGGCCCTCATTTGCACACAAAATTGGATAAGTGAAACGCCCATTAGATTAGATACCGTTGGCATTGATGTCGAGAGCTATAGGCTTGAATCATGTAACTTTATATGCTTTTAAATGATTATTTAATTATTTTTAATGTTTCATTTATTTAACTTCTACTTTTTATGATTTTATAGATCTAATTGTATACCCTGACATAATTCTCGATGACTAAGAGTATGAGACGGATGCCCCTTGAGAGTTGGGATGGAGTTGAGAGACTATGGACTATGGACTATGGAGAACCCCCTTTATCGATGAGAATCAAATTTTTTATTATCAATTTTTTTCTTTGTATTGATTGCGATTTTCTATCTTCTTTCAGGTATGACCATTGAGTGAAATCCTTGCTGCACAAGTTCACATGTTGTTAACTATTTACAGTGTTTACTGTTTAGTGTTTATGTAGTTATCTCTAAGTCAGTGTTGTAATAAATGGGACGGCGATAACTTATGGCTACATGTTATTTAGTTTTTGAACTATTGTATTTAAGTTTTTTATTATTTTTTTAGTATTTTTTTTTTATAGGTTTGGAATTGGGCTTTAGTAAGCCCAGAAGTCAAAAAAGGGCCTTGAGTTAGCCCAATAAACGGTTGGAGCTCCGACCTTCGTTAGGAATTCCGAACGGAGTCAGAGGTTGAAAACGACTACTCCGACTCCGTCGGAGTCAGAGCTCAATCCTAATTGTTTCTACATTGCACTTTTTTCTACTTCATGTGTCAAGGACTCAAGAGTTTATACTTATGGGTCCTCTAACGATTCATTTTGTAGTTTCTTAAAACATGATAAAAGTGGTTCAGATGAAAAGTTGTAAATTGCTAGTCCAGCTCTTAAGCTAAGTTCAAATATTAAAACATGACAACTTTGATGTTAGGAAGTCTTGGCTTTGCCACAGATTTAATCACAAAGATATATGCGTACACAGCAGGCTAACCATCCTTGTGGTTAGTTATTATTTAACTATTATTTAAACGATCATCACATGATCCCATGAATATGCATGTTAAAATAAAGAAAGGTACAATAAATGTGCAGTTTAAATGCATGTTTGATCTTTCTTTCCTCTGGGAGTTATATTCAGTTATTTAAGATTTGATTATATACATGCATGTTTATATGATAAGAAAGCAAATAGTAACTTTATCCCGAGTTTAGAATCTCCCAATAAGTAGGTTCAAATCATCAAGTTTTGTTTATCTTGCAGGTCCTGTTACATTGGAATTGAGTCCAGTGCAACTGATCACAGATTTTCTGGAAGCTTCTAAAGTTAGAAATTTGGTGCAATTGGAGGGATACTTTACAGGGTCTTCCACTTTATGGAATCATGTCCTTGATAGTGTGGTGTAGGCCTGCAACCCGACCAAACCGCACAGTATATGAGCCCGACCCAACCCGAACCACAAACAGATCAATTCAGTTCGATTAGACCCGCTGAAAGTCGGGTCCGATCCGATAAGCACCTCTTCTTCTTCTTCTTCCTTTTTATTTATTTATTTATTTAATGTTCTTATTTTTCAAAGATGGCAGTGTCGAAAATCATCGGATAGAGAAAATTTGCAGGCTCTAGATTTCTTTGAGATTTTGAAATTTACACACCTATAATTTCTTTGATTAATCATTATCTCTGATGATCTTCCGTTGTTTTTGACAAAATCATTTTTTGCAACCACAAAATTGAAAACTACGACAAAGAACAAACCCAAAGAAAAGAACAAACAAAACAAGTTCATATCAATCAAACCATCAAACACAAAATCCCAAAGCATCTGAACCCACAAATCGCAGAACCTCTTATGCAGTGAGAACCACGGCCCCACCAGCATCCTCGATCCTCTTCTTGGTGATCTTCGAGACAAGTTTGGCCTTGACAACGCCGGGCTGGTTCTCGGGCAAGACTCCCTATCACAAATCGCTGAAGAAGATGAAGATATGCAGAGAAGATGGATGTTCGTGTTGAGAGATGGTTGTTTCGAGTTGTGTCTTGCGAAGAAGGAACTAGAAGTCTGGAAGTACAAATGGCATTTGGCTTTAAATGTTAGAAAGAAAGGGATGATTCATGAACGTTGGATCAAATAGCTAGAGAGCATCCGAAGCATGCACTTTAGATGGGTTAAAACCGACATTTGACGGGTTCGACCCGCAAATACATTTGGCCCACATTTTTCAGTCGGGTCGGTTCGGATTATTTGGACGTGACCCACGGGTTTTCTGCCCAGGCCTAGTGTGATGCACTATGATATTTCCTTATAAAGGGGAAAAAAAAAACCCACATTTATTTTAGAGACCTTGCAAGGGGTGGATTATAGAGCAAATTGATCGGATGGTTACAATTATATTACTATAGCTATGTACAAGTTGGTCAGAGCAGCAATACAGGTCTCTGCAAATATGATAATACCATATATAAGAGCTCCCATCCAGTACCTAAAAGGTCAATATATTGGCATTTGGCATCCTTAATTTGAACTCCTTTTTTCTCAGTAGAAATTTACTTATTTAACTCAGATTAAGCTCACTAGAACGACATGTAAGAGCAATTACAAAAGATGTTCCAACTTATAATAAATAATCAATTGAATTAGATAGAAATCTAATGTTCAGATACAATAAATAGAACAAAAATTCACATCTTATACCAATCCAACTTGAAGACTGAAAAAAGAAAAAAAAACCTCAGTATCACTGAATGCTCGTCAATCCATGGACTCAAAGGACACTCTTCGGGCAGTTTTGGGAACCAATCAAAGTCCTTGCAATAGTCATAAATAACAAGGTTTCTCTGCATCCAAGCATAGTCCATTTCAATGAACTGTAGGATATTTCTAGTATATAAAAGAAGAAGGTTTCTTGGAACAAGTTGTTGTCTGGGTTTATAAAAAATGAGATGGACGGTGAAGCTAAAAAAATATTTGATACAATGCCTGAAAGGAATGTTGTTTCAAGAAGAAGAAGAAGAAATACTTGTTTTTGGGCAATCGATCAAATCGAGAATGCCAGGAGGGTGTTAGAATGCCAGAGAGGAACAAGAAGAAGAAGAAGGAGGAGGTTTCTTGGAACACGGTTGTTGTCCGAGTATATAAAGAACGAGATGGTCGATGAAGCTAAAAAAATATTTGATACGATGCCTGAAAGGAATGGGGTTTCAAGAAGAAGAAGAAGAAGAAGAAATACTTGTTTTCGGGTAATTGACCAAATCGAGAATGCCAGAGAGGAACACTGTTTCTTGGAACGGGTTGTTGTCCGGGTATATAAAGAACGAGATGGTCGGTGAAGCTAAAACAATGTTTGATACGATGCGTGAAAGGAATGTTGTTTCATAAACCGTGATGGTTAGGAGATATGTCCAAAAGGGCATGGTTTCGGTGGCGAAATCACTATTTTGGCGAATGCCTGAAAAGAATGTTGTGGCTTGGACCGTGATGTTTGGTGGTCTAATTCAAGAAGGACGGGTTGATGAGGCTTGTCAACTTTCTAATATGATGCCCAAGAAGGGCGTGGTGGTGATGACTAGTATGATCGGAGGGTATTGTCAGGCAGGCCGG
Organism: Pterocarya stenoptera; assembly: GCA_003123785.1. Classification (NCBI taxonomy): domain Eukaryota; kingdom Viridiplantae; phylum Streptophyta; class Magnoliopsida; order Fagales; family Juglandaceae; genus Pterocarya; species Pterocarya stenoptera. The sequence continues at coordinate 18,271 of QEOT01123194.1, read as the reverse complement.
TTGGCTGAAGCTCGTGAGTTTTTTTATGAGATGCCATGCAGGAATGTGATTACATGGACTACAATGATTTTCGGTTATGTCCATAATCAGTGCGTTGATGTTGCTAGAAAGCTTTTTGAAGTGATGGCAGAGAAAAATGAGGTGTCGTGGACGGTGATGCTTATGGGGTACACTCATTGTGGGCGGATAAAAGAGGCTTCAGAACTTTTTGATGCAATGCAAATGAAGTCAATTGTTGCTTGTAATGCAATGATACTTGGATTTGGCCAGAATGGGGAGGTAGCTAAGGCAAGGAGGGTGTTTGACCAAATGAGGGAGAAAGATGAATAAATAAAGAAAAATATGGTAGTTCCCGCAGGAAATGTTATTGGCAACCATCTTTTGGTATAGATGTTCTAAGCCAAGCTCCTCTTTTTGAACCAAGCAATTTGAGCTCTACGTTTAGCTCATTGTATTTTTTTTTTTTTTCCCTCTTCTTTTTCTTTTTCCTTTTTTGTCTTGCATGTGCAATTTCCTTCATGGTAATGTAATGAATTTGCCTAGAAAAAAAGGGGGAGCCAAGTTTGAATTGTCCCTTATTTATATATCTACTTGCTAAATTATTATTCAAAACAAGCTAGGGAGGTAAATCTTCCATAGGCTGTTTTTGCTTGGCAAGTAAGTTTACAACCCTCTTCAACTTGACCAAAATCTCAAGACCTTTCACAAAGCTGAATCATCATGCTTGTGGCATCATTACAAAGAAAGACAGACATATGAACATCATGAAGGCTTGCACACTGATGATTTCCCTATGTAGTCAACCACTACAAAAGAAATCAAACGAGGTACGTGGTGTAGAATAAGCTGTGGAGAGTACTTTTGAGGCTACAAAGGTGTTTGCAGCTTCAGTGTAATGGATCCCATCCCAGCTTACGTGTTTTGAACCTTCGTCGCATACCTGATAGCCGGATTGACCACATGTCACCTTGATATTGTAATTGTACGGTGGACCGCCATAGCCGCAGCATGCCATTAGGGGATTTGAGAAACCTGCAAGGTAATGGAACAAGGAGTACTTCTCAAAACAACATTCCTTGAGCCGGATTCATGTTCACAAACTACTTCCATAATAATATAATGGGTATTGATACACAACAACTCTTTTACAACCCATTTTACGATCAATCAATGCAAGCATGCAACTTCATTATAAATGAATTTTAATTACAAAACTACACTCTATTTAATATAGAGTTATAAAGAGTTGTGAGTTGATCGTTGTCCTAGTATATATCAGTTCTCTGATCATGTAACTATCTATCTGCATACTCCTAATTTCATATTTTAGCTAATCCTTAGCCATTGCACGCTAGCTTGTAGTTGAGGGGAGAAAAAACATGTAACAGCCCAGCAAAGGCGTTAGCTATGTCACTTATGAACCCTAGTTTCATCTAGAAAGGAGTTAGTATGGGACTTAGCATCAATCCATTGACTACTTTTAGAAACCTACCAATTCTGTGTGAGTTACATACCGTATTTGGTGGAGTTGGCAACGAGATCGTACTTTATGGCATATACATCTACATAGACTATGTTAGCATCCTTCATTTCAGATCTCATCTCTAGGCACAAACGGCGCAGTCCTTCATTGAACAATCTTGCAGCAGAATTATAAGCTGAAAGACATCCACAGGAATCCAAATCCTTGTCTTGAACTAAAGACAGCTTTTGAGGTAGACAACCCAAAGGACCGGTGTTATGTATCCAAAAGTTCCGGCCACCTTCATTGTACAAGGTCTGCATTTCGAATAACAAAAAAAACATTGTTTACAAGAACAAGTGCTTGTCTAACCTAATAATGTGATACATTAATGCCAATAAGAGTATAAATTTTGACATGATATATATATATATATAACAACTCACCTTGACTGCATTTTGGATTTCTCTAAGGACTGATGGAATTCTTTTTACAACTTGTACATAAGAGGAGTTCTTGGAGAATGAATCAGCAAGGTCATTTTGCCCCATATCAATCATGTAGAGTGCATTTCGAAATGCCTCATCATCGACCATATTCCCTGAACCTATGTTCACAAAATGCCATTTCTATCTCAAACATCTCATTCATTCATTCATAAAACAAGTTATTTTTTATCACTCAAACTCACTTTTTTCTTTTTTTGAAAAAAGAGTCATTCAATTCCACTGATTCGTGGGAATCAAACAAAACTCACAACTTCCGTTCTGATATTACAAACGGAGGACATGCTGTTTATATATTTCTAAATAATAAAAACTGAAGGTGAAAAATGCATTGGTGGAAACAGGTAGATGAGCCAACAATGGGAATGCAAGGCAAATGAGATGTAATATTACCTGCTGTAACAAGTTCAATGGAGCGAGCCTTAAAACGAAGGAACTGCATGATCTGAATATTCAAAGAAAATGGGACATATCGAGGGAGGGTAGAGGACCCCACAACTGCAAAGTTTGCCCCATTTGTGAACTTGGCCCCACCCAAGGAATCTAGATATGGACTCAGAAACCCTGCATTCAAACTCTGGCCTACACCCACACAAATATTATATACTTCTTCAGATATTAGAGATAACGTAGACAAGTTTGCAACTTCGGATCCTTCGTCCTGACACCCTTTCAGACCACTTGATGGGTCCTCGAAATTCTGAGGTGCAAAAGAAAAGAAAAAGACAGGTATGTTTGTCCCCAACACACACGCTGGCCGGATTGATCCAAAAAATGCATATATATCGTGAAAGGCCAAAGTGTGCACCGACACACCTAAAATCAATCAATTGGTGATAGCACTTCCTCCATCTTTTTTTTTAGCCATACTTTATGATCCTGAACTACAATTAGTATATAATATCATTTCAAAACTATAAAAATTACAGCTGAGTTATTAATTTTTAAACATAATTAATACTGAAAATCCAGAATTAAGAATACCAAATTTGAGAATTTGGAAGTGAAAAATGATAACAATCATTTTATATTATCAAAGTAAGCAATTGATAATTTCAACGTAAAATGTACTGTTCTTTCTTTCATCTTTGTTTTGAAAAGAATATAAGTAAAATGTAAAAAATTAGACTAATAAATTTTAAAAAAAAAATTTAAACACAAAATATTTTATAAAAATAAGCTCACGATTGAAAATTGTAAACTCCGATTAGATAATAAAAATATTTTATCTCATAATTATAATTTTTTTAAATTTTAACATAAAATAATAAATAATTTAATTTTTTAAATTTTAAAATAATAATAATATTTTAATAATATTATATTCATCTTTTATTTAAAAGAGTCTCACCAACTGCCCATTTCTAAACCGGACCTAAAACTTAATAATTCTAATCATCAAATTCGGTGCCTTTAAGATTCGGGACCCACCTATAAAAAATCAATTCGATGCCCAGTAAAACAAGACAAATCTAAATGATAGGATTCAAGTGACAGTGAAAAGTGGGACCCAAAGCTATTCGAATGGGACCCACCGATGAAGACATCGAACTTGTTGGCCTCCATCAACGATGTTGTTGGATTTTTCAGAGGAGACTTGAATTTATGCCCTTTAACCGCGTGCGAGCAACACTTATGACAAGAGATCCCAACCGTTGAGAACATACATCATCAACGTGATTGGACGGGAGACTTAAATGAATAGAAAGGTGTAATGTAGATAGGAGGGCCCACTTACAGAGGAGGTCGATCAGGAGCCGGCCATCGGACAACCGGCCGGTCGATCGGCGGAAGAAGGTACGGCCATTGGGGAAGTTGACAGGGAAACCGAGACCCGCGACGAGACCACCCGTGTCGGAGTTGGAGTCGCCGAAGTTGAAGATAACCGGGGGTCTTTTGCACTGACACAGAACAGGGTGCGGAAGAAAGAGCAGAGACAGCAATGGAAGTAGCAAGAAGAAGAAGGAGGAGGAGGAGGAGGAGAAGTGGGAAAGAGAGTGAGAGAGCATGGTGGGAGTTGTGGGTGGGAGGTTCTTTTTCGTGCTTTGGGCACTGCTTTTCCTGTCTATGTTTAGCGTTGGGGTTGGGGCATTCGGGCTTTCATTTTAATGTGGCGTTGTTATTTTAGGAGGACGTGGGCGTGGGGCTGAGTCAGTGTCATGTTGCTTGTTCTTCTTTAGGCATTTGCATGTGATCGTCAGTCACTACAATCACGTGAACATGAAACTTGTGCTCTATGCATTTGCGAGCACCTCGATCGTGCTCTGTTTTCTTTTCTAACATTTTTCACATACATTGGCAACGTTTACAAAAGTCTTTATCGGTTATATGCATTGAGAGGAGTATTATGCGTGATTGTTTTGATAGAGATAAGTGTTATAAAATGATTTTACAAAAAAAAAAACTTCATAAATTGACGTAACTTCACATAATATATTAGATATACTTTATATTAAAATTAATTTTATAATTTGACGTATCACGTAAAATCATATCAATTTATACTTTTACTTTTATAAAATTCTTGTGACTTAAACATTTATCCTTGATAAACTTGTCTTTGATTTCTCCTCTTATCTCTAGGTATAAGTAAAAATATCAGCTGAATTTATAGCTGTCTATTAGGCTTTCTTTCATTGTCATCTTCTTGACATATCTTCTTTGTATGCTAATAGAGACAGCTTTGATCGTTCATTGGCTTTACACTTGGTACTCCTTCCCTCCATTGCATGAGTATGCAGGTCTTTGTTGTTATCTTGCATATATATAAATATATATATATATATATATATATATATATATTATAAGTGGGGGTGGAGAATTCGAATCCAGATTTGTCATTTGAGGAACCAGGGTATCTGCCATCAGTCCATAAGCTGTTGGCCTTGCAAATAAATCAGGCATCGTTTGTTTTCAGAAAATATTTCATCTCATCTCATCTCATCTCAATTTCATCATTACACTTTTCTAAATTTTAATACAAAATAAAATAAACAATTTAATTTTTTCAAATTTATCTTATCTTATCATGTAATTAATGTTGATATATATATATATTAACTTGTGCAGCGAAAGCATGCTGTAGGCTGTAGCACATTAATATTTTCAAAAATAAAGAGTATCTAGCTTAAGGCTTTGTTTGGGTACCGAAAGTACTTCAGGTACTCTCAAACACTCTCATTACTATTCTTTGCTTTATTATTACTTTTCATCTACTTTTTCTACTATTCATTATTTTTTACCTACTTTTTACTACTATTCAATATTCTATTATTACTTTTTCACTACTATTCACAAATATTCTCAAACACTTTCACTATCCAAACTAAGCAAATCATTTCAGCTAGATTTCACTCAAAATGACAGCAAACATCAACAGTAAATGATATGTGTTATTAATTTTTGTATATTGCTGGTAGTTAAGGAACCGACCCTTTCTCAAGGACAGAACTAAGTGGGCTTTGCTTGTTTAAACTAGCAACTATATATCCTTGCACTAATTGGTAGAAGAAAGTGTTTGAGCCAAAAAAAAAATTTGATAAAAATAAATTAGCAAATTGATATGGTATTATATATATATGGTAATTATTAAAGTAAATTTACAACGTAATTTGATATGATATGTTAGATTATAAAGTTATTTTTCTTATAAAATAAATTTATCATAATATATATCTATTATATATATAATCGCGAACATGGATTAACAGTGTTTTTGTCGACACTTTTTTTTTTTTCCATTTCTATTCCTATTTTCCTGGTTTAATTCTCAAGTCTTCTACTTCTACACGTCTAAACAACGCCACAGTTTAGGGTGGGAAGGGCTTGGCTATGTCGGGTCTTGGGTATGAAATTAGGTAGTGAGGATTTGGATTAAAGTGTGACAAATAGATAGTGTTGTAAATGTTTTTGAATTTTCTTTTCTTACAAAAAGTGTTACTCTATATGTCAATTGCTAAAATAATTGTAATAGAAAGAGCATTGTTATGCATAAGCCTACACACCACACACCAATGTGTTTTTTATTTTTTTTTTAATTTTTTTTCAATTTTTTTTTATTTTACTCTTCTTGAAACATTTATATTTTTTTATTCATCATCCATATAATACACATTTAATAAGAGAAACAAATAAAAAAAATTAAAAAAGTTGTGGTGTGTGGTATGTAGGCTGATGCAAAGATTAATTCATTCAAATTTAGACACAGTATTTGAGTACTTTTACAATTTGTAATGTCCTACGATTTATTTGCAATCTTTTTTGTAGTTATAAATGATGAAAATTTATATCATAATTATACTATTAAATTATTTAATATTTACTAATGTACTTTATAAATTTAAAATTTACATATTATATATTTAATTTACATAAATCAGTTAATTTGTTTAATATAATTTAATTATAAATTTTCATAAGATAAAGAATTATTTTATTGATAATTTAAATAGATTCATATATTGATTAAATCACTTAATGTTTTCATATAACCTTATTTAATATAATTTATTACTAAATAAGTTCGATATTTTAAAATTTTAATATTAATAACTGAATATTAAATTTTCTATTATTAAAGAATCTTATATTTATGACATTATTAATGTTGTTTTAGTAACACTATTAATAGAAAATTCCGTCTTGTACAATATAATATTTTGTTTAATTTTTAATTTTATAAATGTCTATCTTATTGACTGTATTTGTTATTATTCTTAATATTTTATTATAGCCTCATTCAATAAATATAATTCTAACTTTATTATATTCTATTTTTTTATAGATTCTTTGTCACAGATTTGCTGATTCTGTTCATATTTCACTCGTCGTCATTCCGCTGCCTATTGATTTGCTCCATTTTCACTGCTCTTTTATTTGTCCTATACTTTTTGGTCCTTTTTATCCTTTTGAAATAGAAAATGTGTATTCGATTTATTTTGTAATATTTATTCTATTTATTCATATGTCATATTTAACAAACATATGAACTTGAAATTACTGATAATAATAATTTCATATTTTTTATATGTGAATTTAACCTTTTATCTCGAAATAATTTAATGTTATATTAGCTAATTTAATGTAATGTGTAGGGATTTTTTTGAAATTGAATGTTTCTTTCTTGTGCTTTAAATATAAATAGTTCTTATATTGTTTGTGCGTTATATTTTCATAGATATGCATGTATATCTGCATGTTTTGCTATTTATTTTTTAGATTAGTCTTTCAAATTGATGCGGAATCCCTAATTTTCCATAAAAAATGCCTATTGATAAGATGATATTATTAGATAAAAAATTACATTTATATAAATTTTTCTATAAAAAAAACGTTTTCATAGAATCGTATATCTTCTCATATATAAAAAGGGCAATGCAAAAAGAAAGAGTATTTTTCGTCTCATATTTTTTTTTTCAATTTTGCCCTTTTTTTCTTTTCTGGGTGTTTTTTTTTTCAATTTTTTATATTAAGTTCGTGCTTTTACGATTTTATCCCCCTCTTTTGTTTGTTCACCCTTTTTGTCCCTCGGTTTGTTTTTCTTATTCGTGGTTTTACGTTTTTGCCCCTCAATTCCATTAACAGTGGCTTCTCAACCATTTTTCCTTCCTGTTCATATGTAAAGAAAAAAGAATGTTCGTTTAGAGGATTAGAGATATAGAAAGGGTAGATCTCAGATCATACACATACATTAAATTAAACCAAACTCAAAACAATCTTCAACAAATATGTTCAAATCTAAAAAAAACAAAAAAATTATTCCGCAAATTATAAAAAAATATGCCTTCAAATTTCTATAAATTCAGTAAGTAAATCATACCCACTCGGATTTGTACAAAAACTCATTACAAAAAATACCACTCGAATTTTTCTCACACCATTACAAAAAATAGCACTTAGATTTGTACAAAAATAAATAGAATCAAAAAGGAAATCATACCCATTTTGTCTTTTCTCAAATATTCATTCGATGGGCTGCAATAAAAATTTCCATTTAAAATATTAACCATAAATAAATAAAACCTTGCCATGAAAAGATTCAAATAAAAAATAAGAATAATTAGGGGAAGGAGGAATAAGAGAGTCTCTGATTATTCAAATTTCAAGTTGGCAAACCAATGGTAGACTGTGTGGTAGACACAATCAAAAGTGTCATGTTCTCCAAGACAACAAATTTCTATAATTTCTAGCCACCCAATTATAGAGCCTTGCATAGAAAGAAAGAAAGAAAGAAAAAAAAAAAATCCAGAAACCACTCCACAAAGCCATCATAGTCTCACTTCCCACCAACCCACCTTGTCAAAATCAATTACCGAAAACACTAAGGAGAAGTTGGAACACCACTCGGCAACTCAGAAATTATCGACTTTGACTTTAGCCAACCAGATCCACCACGCACAGGAGTTGGGTCCTCTTCCCTCTCTCTAGAAAATAAAACCAGACCCTCTCTCTCTAGAAAAAAACCTCTCAGACCCAGCTAGAGGGGGTGGGAGCTTCGGCTCCCTTCCCCCTCTCTCCTCCCTCCCTCCTCTCTCTACTTTGTAGTTAGTTATGTGTTTATTTTTGTATTTTTTCAGAGCTTTAAAGAGAGAATCGCCGATCTAAGACCTACCGGCCACCACAGGCCTGAACGCGCCACGCCATGGTATTGCCCAGCCGCCTATCTACAAGACCACCAAAAACGGCGTCAAACGGAGCGGCAAGTGGCCCGCACGCGCGGGTCGAAGGTCCCGGAGTACTCCAGCACGTGGTCATCACGCGCCACCGGAGAGCCCTCTAACGTCGCCACGCACGGCGTTTCTGGTGTCTGCGAGTTTGGTTCTTCCAAGATCGATCAACGGTTCTTCATCCAGCTAGGTGCATGGACTGCACGTGCCACAGCAGCCCCTTTTGTGCACTGCTTATGCAGTCTGCTGCTGTGTAGTGCACGCGCTAGTGCTTTTGTTTGTTTTCGTTTGTATTTCTCTTTGTGTAAGGTTGTTTTAGATTAATAAAAATCCGAAAAAATTTGTCCTCCCTCCGCATTATCAGATGGTGGGGTTTGGTGTACCCTACCCTGCTTTGTCGGGGTATGGGGGTTGTGTATCCTCTATCGTGTACAGAGGTGGTATTGTCTCTAAGACTTAGGTCTTTAGAGTTTTACCGTCTGGACTAGACCTTGTTAGACGCATATATGTGTTCTGAGGTGCTCTTAACGATTGTAATTGACTTGTTTTCAAGTCATATTTGTATGTCATATCTTAATGAAGGAGAAAGATCCGCTTTTATTATAAAAAAAAAAAAAAAAAAGATCCACCACGCACGGCGTCCCTTTTCTTCTTAAGGCCTCACCAATTCCTCCCTTTCTTTTCTTCATTGTGTTTCCTCAACAAAATGATGAAAAAAATTGATCTTTTTTCCAGCAGAAACTGTTGTCACCATCGATCTCGGCTCAACCACCAGGAATTTGCCATCCTCTGCCTATTCTCGGCCAGCCACACACATCTGCCTGTCACACCTCCATTTTTTTGCTGGTGAGCTTTTAAATCCTGTTGTCGTACGACTTTCCCTTTTACAGTGAATGTGTTTTTGTTCTTTTAGGATTTTGTGCCTTATGTTTTGGATTTCCCTTTTTTATTTTTAGCTTTCCTAAAAGGTGCATGCATGCTTTTTGTTATTACAAAAACACCCTTCAACCCATGGCCTTTAGAATTTCTTAGAAGCCTCTTGAAGAATTGTTTTGAGTAATTACGTTTGTGCCCATAGGTGTACATGGCAGGTCATATGTTTTAACCTTGGGTAATTTACATGGGTTGTGCTTAGATTTTAAATGGGACTTGTGTTTTTAAATTAGGTTGGGCCAAGATGTATGTTCATAAAACCGCTATGATATAGTTTATTGGGGCTTTGTTAATTGATTAAATATTTAGCCTATAGATCTTTTTTTTTTTTTTTAACAGAAAATACACAAGGGATTTAAAGTATATTTCAAAGTATCTAAACATGAAATTTATGATTAGCCTATAGTATTATGGAGTCTTTAATTCCATTGTTTATTTTTTCAGATTTTTTATAAAATTATTATGTTATATGTTAAATAGAAAATCAATGAATATGATATGAACTTTAAATAATATTACTATCTATTAATCTTAGTATAATCAAATATTTATTAGATGATTTCTATGGTATGATTTTAATTAATTAGAATACCACAAAGCATTTTCTTAGAAAGTAATAAACTGTGTTTAGTGTTTCATATAAATTTAGAAACACTTTCTTATTTCCATGGCATGAATTTAGTGTTTCCTATAAATAACAAACTGTGAAATGAAATTTTAAAAACAGAGCTACGAGGTGAGTAATTTGCTTATCCACCAAACTTGTATGGACCTGTCACTTCTCTTAATTTTGTATTAGGTTTATTTTATTTTGTATAAATCTATGACGTGTTTCAATTTTGTATGGATTTCAATTCTCATTTTGTTGTTCATTGTGGAGTGACAGATAGCCACTTTATCCACTTTGATTAACGTTGAGTTTCGCTTGATTTTCTACTGAAAATGTCATTTTTTAGGCTTAGCTTGATTGTGACTCGACTTTGGCTCAAGCAACCTCAGCTCGAGCGAATCTTCAAACAGAAAGTTCGCTCGACACCCACTCAATAGTCAGCTTAAGCAGGAGGCCAACCCATGAGTTCACTCAATACTGTTCGACAGTCAACTCGAGTGGAAGGTCAATCCGTGAGTTCGCTCAACACTCGCTTGACAATCAACTTGAGCGAGTGCCTACCCTAAAACGTCCGTTTGACATCGCTTGACACTCTGCTTGAGCGAATGTTCTGAAATTTAGATTCTCGCGCCATGGACTAAAAAATACATGATTTTCTCATTTATTTTTCAACTCATTAGCAGCTAAAAATTGTAGAGAGAGGAAGAGAATCCTTTTGTTAGGGCTGAGCACCGACCACTTCGGAGTCGAAAAGCCCTGCCTTCGACTCTGACTCCCACTTTTTTGGAGGTCGAATCCGACCTGCCACTCCGACTCCAAAGTGTATAGGCTTCACTCCACCTCCGACTCCGACTTGTAGGAGTGGAGTCAGATTTTTGGACTTTTTTTTTTTGTCTTTTTTAACTTCATATTTGACCTACTTTTTTTTTTTATTTAAAAAAGGTAGGCTTTCAAATTTTAATTTTCTCAAAATTACAATCTAAACTAATTAAACTTTTTGATTATAACAAAAAATACAACTAAATAAAACAAGTAACATACTAACATGCATTCAAAAATTAAAAATAAAAAGAAAGTCCTATTTTTACATGTACTCCCATCATCCATATCCACATCCATGATCCAAATAATCACTACAATAAACACATGGACCACACCTATCACCTACCATCCATCATCCACACCCATTATAATAATATTACCACTACAACAATACACGTTCTCTAGGTTCCATTCTACCAACAAAAGAAATCCAAAAGTTTCTAAGTGCCAACCAAATTAAATCCCAACAACATTTAAATACAAACTGTCCAAATGCACCAAAATAAAATAAATTACAAACTTTCAAATTACAATTGTCACAAAAGCCCAACAAATGAACCAAAAGATATTAAATGTTACAAACTTCCAAATGTTCCAACTTTCATAATGCGCCTAAAAAAAAAAAAAAAAGATTAGTAAGGAAAACAACCCAACTTTAATTACATTTGAAAAATAAATTTAAACAAACATAAAAAGCATGTATATTACATCTTATTAGGAAGATGCAGAATCTTACATAGTTGTAATATATATTCTCAAAAAGCCTATTTGGAGGAATGGATCCATTTAACTTGTTTGAATTGAGATCTCTAAAATTTAAATAAATATGGTATAAACAAAGTAGAAGTAAAAAGAAAAGTAAAGAGAATTAAGCATGAAACATTTAGTATTTTAGATAGTAACTCAAACCTCAAAGGCTCAATCTGTCAAGATGTCAATCATCTTCACAAAGTAAATTGGCCATACCAATAATTAATTCTACATTAAGATGTTAAAGTATAGAAGGTTAGTATCACAAAATGTCAAAAGCAACATATATAACAACTTAAAAAAATCTCTAAATACATTACCTGAGTCTAACTTATAACTCTCCGCATCATCAATAGCATCCATATAATTTTGACTCAAACATATAAGAGTGGACTTTAATCAGTTTTGCGTGCACACAAGAGCTTCTACAGTTTTAGGAGCCAAAGAACTCCTACATGGATCCAAGATACAGCCTCCTGTGCTAAATTCCGATTCAGATGCAACGTTGGTGATTGGAATGGCCAAGATATCTCTTATCATTATAGCAAGAACCGGATATTTGCTTAAGTTAACTTTCCACCATACCAAATTTTCAAAATTTTCCATAGGAATCTCAACATCCTCCAACATATACTACTCTAGTTCAGACTTACAATCCATCAAGGATGCTGATTTTCGGTCTTTAGGGAATCCCAACAAAAATTTCATGGGATCATCATCATTCAAGGTACTCCTACTACTCCCCAATGTCTCCATTGATGCACTACCTTCACCACTTCGACTCCGAGTTGACTTAGACCCAGTTACGCAGCAACTACAAAACCCTACATATTGTTTATACAAATATTCCATATCCCACTTAAGGAGTACAACAAATTCCTCACCCAATATTTTGTTGAACCAATATGTTTGAGCAACCAATTTGTACCATGGATCAAGAATGGTAGCAACAAATAACAATCGATTTATCTTTTCAAGATCACCCCAATATTTATTATACTTAGTCTTCATTCTCAAAGCCATTGAACTTAAGCGTCGATTACTATTGTCATAAAAAGCATTCAAGTTTTTATGAATATTAATAAGCTCTTGGACATACAAATTTGATGCGACATTATAAAATACATGAAGAAACGTCAAAAAGTTTCTTATGGTCTCCCAATCATCAACCCCAGAAGCTCCTAGACCCTTTTTCCTATGCCCATCCTCAGACAAATAAACTCGTGAATGGGGATCCTCATCAAGCAAAAGTTGGAAGGCTTTTTGATACTTCTCAACCACATTCAACATAAGAAAAGTCGAGTTCCATCTAGTGGACACGTCAAGACACAAGAAACTAGAATATGACACTTTCAACCTGTTAACACAAGACTTAAAAGTGGCAAGTCTTTGGGAAGAAGACTTCACATACTTAATCAAATTTCGGACTCTTATGATCGAGTCATCAACATCTTTCAAACATTCACTCACAATAAGGTTTAAGATGTGTGCTGTACACCTCATGTGAATAAACTCGTGGGCTGCAACACAATCCTCACTTCCTATTTCCCTTGTTCTCAACCAATCAATAGCAGAGTCATTAGAGGTAGCATTGTCTACCGTAATTGTGAGGATTTTGTCAATGCCCCAATCAATCATACACTCCTCCAACTCTCTCCCAATCGTTCCCCCCTTGTAGTCGCTAATCCGAACAAATGAAATGATCCGCTTATGCAACTTTCAATTACTATCAATAAAGTGAGCAATCACACACATGTAATTAATATTTTGGATAGAAGTCCAAGTGTCAGTGGTCAGGCACACTCTTTGTTTAGTGATCAAAAACATTTTCTTCAAGCGATCATTACCTTTCAAGAATAGTCTTATACAGTCACGCATTACTGTAAATCGAGAAGGAATTGGAAACCTAGGTTCAAGGGATTTGATTCCCGAAATCCTTGGCTCTCAACAATCCTAAAGGGTAACTCATCTACTATCACCATCTAGCAAGGGCTGCCCGGATTTTTTTCTCATTGTACTTGGTCATCCCTAAGTTTTTCTCCCCTTGGCTTTCAATTTTTACTTCCGGGACCAAGAATGTTTGAGTCTTATCCAACTTACTTTTACGATTTTTGGGGCAAAGTTAGATGTGTGTTTTTATGGCTGAAGTGCCTTGCCTTTTGGGATGTCATTTCCATTGCCTCCCACAATGGTTACAAGTAGCTATAGGCTCTTCGGGATCACAATCGGGCACTCTTGTGAACTGGACCCATACCAAAGACCTATTCTTAGGAACTCTACTACCAGGTAGAGGGCGATGGTTAGAACAAAAGGCACCAGGAGTGCCTACCGAAGATTCGAACGGTCCGCTAGACTCTTCAACTATGGGACTGGAAGTATCAATAGGCTGTTCTGAGATTTCAAGACAAGATGCAGTTGTGGATGTAGGAGTGCTTGTGCCTTATATATTCATGATTTAAGAACTAAAACACAACAAACAAACAATATAGTAGGTTAAGACAATCACTAAAACAGCCAAACACAGCCCCAAAAGCACAATACAAACTCATTAACTCAACTTGTGGATGTTTTACAATCACTAAAATAGAAATATATTTGAAAAAATTTATTTTCATCTTAAACAGATTCCAGAAAAACAAATAAAAAAATAAAAAATAAAAAGCAAACCCAACAACAGGAATGCAAGACACCACTAACACAGCCAAACACAGCCCCAAAAGCATTAACATCCTTTCAAGAACAATATTTTCATATTACAATCATTACAATTAGACCCAATAATATTAATGAAAACACCACTAAAACAATCAACAAATACAATAAGCAAAATAAACCCAAATTACTAATCAACAAATTAAAACCCAATCATTTAACTGTATAAATCAGTACATGACAAGGGTAGTCTAGGAGCTTACTGTGGTGAACCAAGATCTGGAAGAAGCACTATCAAAAGCCAAATCTGGAAATAACCATAGAAAAAAGTCAACATTAGCAACCTCAAATATTTGATTAAAGAACAGAGACATGAGTTTGGGTAACTTACCGACTTTGAATCTTCAATGGGTAGTGATTAATCTATGATTGAGAGTGTAAGAGATCAATAGGCGATGGGGAGTCGAGAGACGGTGTTTGCACAGCTGCAGTACACCTCAAGAGGCCATCAACGGCGATGAAGGGACCTAGGCGATGGGGAGTTGAGAGAACTTTGAACAACTATGGACTGTCGCAGAGAGAGAGAGGGGCTGTGCGAGAGAGGGGCTGTGCGAGAAAGGGGTTGCGCGAGAGAGGGGCTATCCCAAAGAGAGGTGCTGTGAGGGGGAGTGAAACGGTTGTCAGGCTGAGGGGATTTGAGAATTTGGATTTTGAAACGAGAGAAGGGGGAACTCGGGAACCCTAATTCAAAGAATAAAAAACAATTCAGTCTAATAGTCTATTACTAATCCAAACGGCGCCATATAGTAGTATACTAATTTACTAAATACTAATTACTATGACAACTGAATCTATTACTAATACTAATTATACTATTACTAATCCACACCATTATGGCCTATTTTATATATAATATAGTATTACTATAATATACTATTAGTCTATTACTATATCTTACAGTATAATTACTAATACTATAGTATCATACTATTAGTATGTTAGTGATTTAATATGTATATCTATATTAAATCTCTAATCTCTTATACTTAATATATATATATTAATATATATAAATATTAGTAATACATTATACACTAATAGTATTAGTATATTAGTATTAGTATTAGTATTAGTTATACTAGTAGTGATATTAGTTATACTAATAGTTATATTAGTATTAGTTATTATTAATACTATATACTATATAGTAGTATACGAAATGAAGATTCAAAAAAAAAAATAATATATATGAATATTACTAATACTAATTAATAGTTATATTAGTATTAGTTATTATTAATACTATATACTATATAGTAGTACTATACGAAATGAAGATTCAAAAAATATATATATATATGAATATTACTAATACTAATTATACTATTACCAATCCACACCATTATGGCCTATTTTATATATAATATAGTATTACTATAATATACTAGTGGTCTATTACTACATCTTATGGTATAATTACTAAGACTATAGTATCATACTATTAGTATGTTAGTGATTTAATATATATTAAATCTCTAATCTCTTATACTTGATATATATATTAATATATATAAATATTAGTAATACATTATACACTAATAGTATTAGTATATTAGTATTAGTAATTTAGTATTAGTATTAGTGTTAGTATTAGTATTAGTTATACTAGTAGTGATATTAGTTATACTAGTAGTGATATTAGTTATAGTTATTATTAATACTATATAGTATATAGTTATATATACTAATATAGTTATAGTGATTTAGTATAACTATATTATATATTAGTACAAGTTATAATGATTTAGTATAGGTATACTATAACTTATAACTATAGTCTATATTAGTATTAGTATTAGTATAAATATTAGTATTAATTATAGTGATTAGCATAACTATATGAATTAGTATTTTTTATGGTGATTTTAATTTAGTATAACTATATAGTAGTATTAGTCTAAATATTAGTATAACTATATCACTGATAGTAGTATACTAATACTAATACTATAGTGATTTATATATATAGTATTAGTAACTAATACTTTAGTTATTATCCATTAGTATTACATGTTATTATATTTATACATTAGTAATTTAGTGTTACATGGTAGTAATATTGTAAATTCGTAGTAGTATGATATTTACCTATAGTCATATTCTAAACTATTATTAGTCAATTTAGTCTATATATATAATAGTATAAATATATTATTTAACTAGTATATTCTTGAGTTTAACTAAATATATAACATATAATTGTATAAAATTTAAATGATTAATATATAGAAAAACACATATATTTTTATAAAATATGTATAAAATCGGAGGTGGAGTCGGATGATCAAGTTGGATTCGGATACGGAGCCGGAGTGTCGGAGTCGGATCGGAGCGGAGTCGGATTCGGTTCATCATCGACTCCAGCTCCGACTCCGACTCTGACTTCAAAGAGGAAAAAAAATCCGACTCCGAATCCGACAAGTCGGAGCTAGAGCGGAGCTGGATTCGGAGTCAGATTTTCGGATTTCTGCTCAACCCTACCTTTTGTGAAGAATCCTGAGAGTTCATTGGGTGTATTGAGGCTTTGGGATTGAGGATTTTGTGATGGATCTCTTGTACTCCATCTCTGTGCAAGATCTTGAGAGATGGCTATGGCAAAGTTTGAAATGAAAAATTTCAACGGTCACAACAGTTTCAGTTTGTGGCGCATCAAGATGAAGGCTTTACTATGACAATAGGGGTTGTCAAAGGTATTGGATGGGAAGGTGACTGATGATTCTCCTGCACCATCAAGAGAAGAAGATGAGAAAGCACATAGTGCTATTCTGTTGTCACTATCAGATGAAGTTTTGAGGGAGGTTGCTGATGAGGAGACCGTTACTGGTCTATTAGAACTTGAGAGCTTGTATATGAAGAAGTCGCTCACCAACCGTTTGTATTTGAAACAATGATTATACACTCATAGGATGCGAGAATAGATAAATTTAATAAAATTATTATGCATCTGAGGAATATTGATATTAAGATTGATGATGAGGATCAAGCCTTAATTGTGTTGTGGTCGTTGCTAGTCTCATTTGATAATTTTGTGAACTCGATGTTATTTGGTAGAGATACTATCTCTTTGGTAGATGTAAAATCTATTTTGAATTCTAAGGAGTTTAGAACAAAATTGGATGTATAAGGCATGGATAATCAAGCTAATGGCTTGTTTGTGAAATGTTCTTCTGGTGGTAGATTCGAGGGAAGAAGTTCGGGAAAGAGTAGGGGTAATTCCAATGGTAGCTCTAAATTTAACAAGAAAAAAGTTAAATGTCACTGCTGTCATATGTTTGGTTATTACAAGAATGAGTGTCCTAGATTTAAAAACAAGGAGGAAGGTAAAAGTTCCTCCAATGTTGTTAGCATTGAAGAACAGTCTAACAATTATGATATTGTCCTAGCAATCAGTGGCTCTAGCGGCCGTTTTGGTGACAAGTGGGTCATGGATTCAGCTTGTACGTTCCATATGTGTTTCATGACAGATTGATTTACTACTTATGAATCAATCAACGGTGATTCCATTTTGGTTGGGAATGATATGGCTTGTGATATTGTTGGAATCAGTTCAGTTGAGATTGAGATGTATGATGGAACCATTAGAACTTTGTCTAACGTCGACATATTCCGTCTTTGAAGAAAAATCTTATATCTTTAGGCATTCTTGATTCCTTTGGTTACTAGTATTCAGCTACAGGTGGAGTCATTTGAGCCTACAAGGGCTTTTCGATGGTAATGACAGGGAAGAAGGCATATGGTCTTTATTTTCTTCAAGGTAGTACAGTGATTGGTGGAGCTACATATTTAGATGTTCCAGATTTAGGTAGTACTT